>JAJIBD010003661.1:0-118993 GCA_021461705.1 Cryptotis parvus
AGGTGGTCATAATTGGTTCTCGGTAATACAGTATTCCAGCACCCATCCCTCCACCAGTGCCCCATCTCCACCACCAATGTACCCCTCCCCTCCTGCCCCCAGGCTGCCTTAATAGCAGGTACCCCAGTTTCCTCTCTTTCTATCTCTATCTCTCTCTGTCTCTGCATCTCTCTCCCTCTTATTTTACACATTGTGGCTAGCCCTGCAGATATTTAGAGTTTATCACCCTAAGTCTCTTTGTGTATATTCAGTGGTGAGTTTTAATCTGCCATTACCATTTCCCATATTTAGTAAAACACTGGTATCTATTTATATCCTATTAATGAATGCAGTCATTCTATATCTGTCCTTTTCCTTCTGACTAGTTTCACTCAGCATGATAGACTCCATGTCCATCCATTTGCAGGTAAATTTCATAATTTCATCTTTTCTGACAGCTGCATAGTATTCCATAGTGTAGATGAACCACAGTTTATTTAGCCAGTCCTCTGTTCTCGGGCATTTAGGTTGTTTCCAGATTCTATCTATAGTGAATAGCACAGAGATGAATAAAGAAGTACAGATAGTGTTTCTGCTATGTGTTTTCCGGTCTCTAGGGTATAGTCCCAGGAGTGCTATTGCTGAATCAAATGGGAGCTCAATATCTAGCTTTCAGAGGAATGCTCATATTGTTTTTCCAAAAGGGCTGGACCAGTCGGCACTCCCACCAGCAGTGGATGAGAGTCCCTTTTTCCCCACATCCACGCCAGCACTGGTTGTTCTTGCTGTTTTGGATGTGTGCCAGTCTCTGTGGTGTGAGATGGTACCTCATTGTTGTTTTGATTTGCATCTCCCTGATGATTAAAGATGAAGAGCACTTTTTCATATGCCTTTTGAAGCGGCGTTGGTGGTATAGTGGTGAGCATAGCTGCCTTCCATATGCCTTTTGGCCATTCGAATTTCTTCTTTTTGGAAGCTTCTGTTCATTTCCTCTCCCCATTTTTTTGATGGGGTTGGCTGTTTTCTTCTTGTGGAGTGCTACCAGTGCCTGATATATCCTGGATATTAACCCCTTGTCAGATGGGTATTGGGTGAATATCCTTTCCCACTCTGTGGATTGTCTTTGTATCTTGGTCACCGTTTTTTTTTGAGGTGCAGAAGCTTTTCAATTTTATGTAATCCCATTTGTTTATCATTGCTTCCATTTGCTTGGTCAGTGGTGTATCGTCTTTAAAGATACTTTTCGTTTCGATGTCGTAGAGCGTTTCTCCTATGTTTTCTTCAATGTACCTTATAGATTCATGTCTGATATCGAGATCTAGAATCCATTTTGATCTGACTTTTTGTGCATGGCGTTAGAAGGAGGTCTAAGTTCATTTTTTACACGTAGCTGCCCAGTTTTCCCAGCACCATTTGTTGAAGAGGTAATGCCATTTTTAGCTTGGTGTGAATCACCTGTTCATTGCTGTAAATTGTGTGTTGAAATCCCTTACAATTATTGTGTCACTGTTATTGTAGTTTTTGATGTTGATTAATGTTTCATGCATATGCTGTTCTCTTTTGTTGGGTGCATGTGTATTGATGAGTAATATTTTCTTCATGAATTAACCCTGAAATCAATATATAATACCTATCGATGATCCAGAGTCAGGGATGCTGTCTTGTGTGCCAAGGCATCAAAAATCAAATGGGCTGAACATGTAATGCGATTTGGTGACAACCACTGGACTAGAGCCGTTACCGTCTGGATCCCAGGGACATCAAAAGATCATGTGACTGCCTACCTACAAGATGGTCAGACTTCTTTGTCAAGACCCTGAATGAACGGTTTGAGGCTCTTTGTATTCCTAAAGCAACCAGATGCTATTGGGCTACACTTGCACATGATAGGGTCAAATGGAAACGTTATTGGTGCCTGCTGGAGCAAATTGACGAATAATGGGATGCCAAGTGATTTTTGCTTTAATCAAAATTTAATTAAAACCAATTTACTGGAAATGAGGGTAAATTTTCCATTTTTCAGTTACATTGTCTTGAGTACCAAGTGTCAGATTTTCAATTTGCTTATATTTTTCTTTATATCTGATAGAGACCTTCGTTTATGTAGTTGGAATGTAAATTTAATTTATTGATAGTGAAGCTTAGCTTTTGCCATTTAATATTTATTTATTTTTCGTTTCTTTCTCTTGTTCTTATTTGTACTTTCACGTAGAAGATTCTGGTAATATTTTCCAAGTCTTCATTTCCTCTTGTAACTATCTCACCTTCATTTTTTTGTGGTTATCATTAGGATACTTTCATATCTCCTGTATCTAAAAGGTCTTTCTTTTCATGTTTGTATTGAAATAGAAAGATAAGAATAGAAATAATATAGTTAAATGATTTATTGACATAATCATTTAACTATATTATTTCTATTCTTCTTTCTCCCCTTCCAATTTATGCTTTGTCATTTTTCATATCACTGCTGCTTGTAGTTCTGTTACTGTTACTATACTGTTACTATAGATTCCCATGACCAATATTTTGTTATCTTTTTCTTCTTTCCATAAAAAGTTCTCCTTTCAACATATAGTTTTAAAAATATTTTTTTGGGGTGGAAAGGTCTGAACCAGCCCCGTTGATACTCTAGGCTTATTCCTTGCTTTCTACTCAGAGATCACTCCTGATTGTGGTTGGGAAATCTTACATGGCCTGGGGAATGAACCAGGCACAGTCAGTTGCATTCAAGATTCAGATGTGTTGTCTCCTGTACTCCCTTCTTAGGGTCCTTGTAGATTTTTTATTGATACCTAATTTGCTTCTTTGTGTTTACTTGAGATGATGCAGTTTTGTTAATTGTGGTTGCAATACTTCTTCCCCATTCCATTATCTGCACCAGTTCATTGTCTTTCATTTTTCCTCTGAAGATTATCTGTGGTATTCTTTTTTACTTTACGGTAATGGTTGCCAGAAGCATTTTTCTTCATGTGCACTTGGGTTAAGTTTTAGTTTGTGACAGGTGCTGCCATGACTCTAATATAGCAATTTCTTTAGTTTCTGTGAACATACGGGCAGGGGTAAGTCAATAAAGATGGGAAACCTCGATAATTCATTACCATGTGGGGAGTGGTGGTGGGAGGGGGTATAGCCCAGATATTTCATGAGGCTTCTTTGACCACTTGTGATCACTAGGCCAAAAATCTGCCATGCAGGTCTCCATTTTTGTGTCCTGAAATCACGGCTGCATTATCTACCGATAAAAGAAGCCTGGGGCACAGCCAGCCCTGCTGCCAGAGTAAAAAATCAACACAGCTACTTGTTTGTTTTGGTCCAAGATCATGTTTTCTGCTAGTATAATAGTCTTTCACTTCTGTTTAAAATCAGATTTTTATAAGCTTGGCCCTCTCCATGCCAGATCAGATGTCTACAGATGGTAATTGGTGTGCATGGTGCCATTTGGGATTTCTTTACTGATTGTCCCATTCCATCCATCTGTGCTGCGGTAATACACCTTCAAATATAAATATGCGCATATTTCTAAGGCAAACTAGACTGAAAGAACCTGAGGAATATATATAGTTGATTTACGGTGTGTTTCACCTGGGAGCTTTACCAATGTCTATTTCACTTTTTCACTGGAAGTCTAGAAATGATGATCTTTAAATGCAAAATATTAAAAAATGTTATCAGTAGTGCCATAATGCTGATATTTAATATTGTCATTGAAGTAAAAATCAACCTGCATTTTTTGGTAGCAATATGAATTTGTTGTCTCTCTGGTCATGAGTAACTTTACTGCATTGTAATTCATAATGTAGTAATAATTAATGTATCTTATCATTGATAATTGAGTCCCTCGAGGTTTGCAGATGTGGCTGCAGTGCCCAACTGCATTGGCAGGTGGCAGACAGGAGACAGGCTTGTCTACATCCAGGGCTCTGTCCCGTGGGCCCAGGATGGTTGATGGTCTGACATAGAAAAAGACTGGGCCCTCTGGGATGAACCCAGAGCCATGGCAAAGCCTGGCAAGCTACCTATGGTGTATTCGATATGCCAAAAACAGTAAAATAATGGTCCTCATTCCCAATAAATGGAGATGTTACTGTTGCCTGCTGGAGCAAATTGATGAACAATGGGAAGACAAGTGACAAGCAACAATCATTGATAATCCATACTGTTTTATTTAGTCATCATGAATCCATAGAAATGTTTTATGTGCTGCTATAGAAAATTTATCTTCTAGAAAAACAATTGATAATATTTTATCAATTTCATAACAAAATTATAAATTACTATAAAATGTTAAAATTATAAAATAAGTGATAAACTATTATGAATTCCCTTTAGTTATAAAATATTATTTAAAATTATTAAAGAAGAAAAGTGAAAGCTATTATTTTTTAAATTATTTTATTACTGAATCAATTTTAAAGAAATATGTCATAAATGGAAGAGGCATCATATATATTTTTTATGGCCAATGGTCACTCATGTGCTGCACTTGTAGAGATTAGTTTACATATTACCCCCTTCTCTTTGTTGTTGATGTCAAGATCAACAAAGAATTCACATGTTTGGTTGTGGTGTAGACACAGTTGGTTGTGGGTTTGCTGGGGCTCACATGCTTTAGCAGCTGTGCCTGTACATGTACCAGCTTAGAGGCACACTTCTTCAGTTGTGGTGCTCATGGATATTCTTATCGCAGTACTTTTGAGGTTCTGTAGTACATTCACACACATGCATGCACACACTCCTTCCCCATCCCACACACCCGGGGCACTCCTGGACACAGTGCTCACACATCTTATTTGTGGTTCCCTAAAGGGGTTTGAATAGTTTTCATTATTTACGTGACAAACTGTGTGCCTGAGATTATTCTGTCGCTATTCTGAAGGTCTCAGGCATCAGGATGCTGCTATAAGACATGGTATTTAAAATTGACACTAGGGATGAATTCATGGCTTTACTCTTGCAAGGAAGGTGTTTTTAAACACTGAATGACTTCAGTATCCATGTGTATGTGTTTTTCAATTGTTCTTATGTGAACCAAATTTATGATTTCCTGGAAAAATCAGAATACCAAGATATGAAGAACTCATTAAACCAAAAAATACTTAGACCAAATCAGGCAGTGGCACTGTGATCCAAGCACTAACAAATGGATGTTCTTCTCTTTCTGTTACTATTCCACTTAGAAAAATATTTAATGGAGTTCAGTGAGGGTACTTACAGAAATTATTGTCATAGTATTATTCCAAAAAGTAAAAAAATATATAATCACTATAATTATGATACCTTATCATTTTCAAAACATTTAAACATGTCTATTTTGAAATTAGAAAGGGATAAATATAAATAAAATATTGAGATGAACAAAACCTGATATAAAAAATGTACAGTTCTTAGCTGGGGGATCTTTAAGGATCATCCTGAGTTTCAAAATCAGTCAGTCTTGTGATTATTTTCAACCATCCGTCACTGGTATAGAAAAGACATGCCATGAGACCCTAGGCTCTAGGCAGCTGCACCACCTAGAAAGGCCTCCAAAGCAGACAGGATGACAAGAATCTGAGTAGAAGGTTACTTTTTTTGGATTTTTTTTTTTGAAAAGAGACTGGATTTCCCTTAGAGACTAGAGGGGAAAGAAAATTAAAGTCAGCATGTGTTGAAAAATTCATGAATGTGCTTTTTATTTTAAATGACAACTCAACTTTTTTTTTTTTTTTTTGACAGCCTGGGTCATCGACAGCCACCCTGCAGCAGTTGTTTTTCAATCCGGCCCAGGTATGCTGAACCAGAAACTCTCAGACATGGGGCACAGCTGCTACTTGCTCTCCCTGTGCCCAGCTGCTCATGAGGTGCCCGGGAGGCATGGCGGGTTCTAGCCCTGGCCTGCCACCCCAGCTGAGCCTCACAACAAGCCAGACCACCCTCCCCACTCCATGGGGCCCGCCATTTTCCACATCCGACTTTCCTCTCGTCACAACTCCACCCAGCAGACCAGACTATCACAGCCCGGCTTGCGCGCCGCTAGCGGCCGCAGGTTTATCAATAAATGCTTTATTTAGAGGTGACTACAACAGTATGCCACCTGCATGGCAAGCCTGGCAAGCTGCTCGTGTAGTATTTGATATGCCAAATACCAGTAATATTTATATTAGGTCATTCCCGTGACCTAATATAATTGTTTGAGGCTCTTTATGTTCCTGGAGCAAGCGGATGCCTTTGGGTTCTACTTGCATGAGACAGGACATATGGAGATATTACTGGTGCCCGCTCTAGCAAATAGATGATTAACGGGAAGATAGTGATAGTGATAGATAGTGACTCAACTTTTAAATTAGAGATAATAATTATAATTTGAAGTTGCATTTAGTATCAGGAATATGTTTTTTATTTCAGGAAGAAATTACTTAGGAATGGACTATTTTATATTAAATAAATAATAGATATCCTATATAAATTTGAACCAGAGATGTAGCCCAGTGGCAGAGCATTTGACTTTCATGTGTGAAACCCTGATTTTAATTTACAGAACTGTAAATGAGTTCTGTACTCAGCACTTTAGTGAGTGGCCACCAAAGCACCAAATCAAGATTGATGCCTCGTTCTAAGCATTATATGACACCCAAACAAGCAATAGCCTTATTTAAGTTTTTCCAAGTTTTATATGTCTTCTATTGTGGGAGATAAAAAAAAACTGATGTTACATTAGGAGTGTGAAAAGAGGGGGCAAAAATGAACAATATTATATGGCCCAGAACACCCATCCTTAGCTCTTATCATTAATTTCAGGGGTTCGCAGGTGAACCAGTTTTGCAACTTGTGCTACTTTTTTTCTTTTGCTGTTTTGGGTCACACCCGGCAATGCTCAGGGGTCACTCCTGGTTCTTTGCTCAGGAATTCCTTCTGGTGGTGTTTGAAGGACCATATGGGATGCTGGGGATCGAAACAGAGTCAGTCCCTGCAAGGCAAATGCACTACCTGCTGTAATATATCACTTTGGCCCCAGCTATGGCTACTTTTGAAAGACAACTTTGTGTCATTTTCATTTTAATCTGCTAACTTCCAACATGTTACACAAGGGATGAGAAATAATCACCAACACAATAACAGCTATGGTTCAGCCAAAGAGGTGCCTCCATTCATTCTCTAAAAGAAGGTTTACAAAGGATTAAAACTGATTTGTTCCCCTTTAATTCTCACGGGCTCCCAAAAAGATTGCTGTGGTGAAGAATAGTTCCCAGGTTCATTGACCACTAGACATCCCCGTTATTCATCGATTTGCTATAGCGGGCACCAGTAACATTTCCACTTGACCCTATCATATGCCAGTGTAGCCCAATGGCATCTGGCTGATTCAGGAATACAAATAGCCTCAAACTGTTCGTTCAGGGTCTTGACAAAGAAGTCTGACCATCTTGTAGGTGGGCGGCCACGTGATCTTTTGACAACCTATGGGATCCAGTCGGTAATGACTCTAGTCCAGCAGTCCTCTCCAAATCGCATTTCATGTCCAGCCCATCTAATTTTCGATGCCTTGGCAAGCGAGACAGCGTCCCTGACTCTGGAACAGCGACGGAGGTTGGAACTCCAGATACCTTCTTTCACTAGAGTAAGGCGTGATATTCCAAGCATAGCTCTTTCAGTTCCTCTCTGGGGAGACCTGAATAGCTTTCTCATCCTGCTTTCATAGGGCCTGGGTCTCTGGGGCTTATGTTAATGCAGGAAGAATGGTGGAGTCAAAGAGATGTCCCAGAGCCGGAGGTTCTTGTCTTTTTAGCTACTTCTTTGATGCTTTTGAAGGCATTCCATGCTACTCTCTTCCTCCTGCACAGCTCAGGTTTTAGGTTGTTCATCATGTTGACTTCTCGACCTAGGTATACATAACTGTTGCATTCAGAGATGTTTGTTCCATTGGGAGTGAATGGAGCCTCTGGAACTAGTTCATTTTTCATGAACATAGTTTTGCTGAGATTCAGCTGTAGACCTATCTTTCCACATTCTAAGTCGAAGTCAGCCAGCATTTGTGCTGCTTGGCTAATATTTGGTGTTATTAAAACAATGCCATCAGTGAAGCTGAAGTGGTGTATTTGCCCACCGTCTATCTTCACTCCCATTCCTTCCCATTCTAATTGTCACATGATGTTCTCGAGGGCGTCACTGAAGAGTTTTGGTGAAATGGTATTACCCTGCCGAACCCCTTTTTTGACATCGATGATCATTTCTTTGTAGAATGGTTTGATCCTGGTGGTGAATCCATAATACAGCTCACGAAGGATCTTGATGTATTGGGTTTGAACACCCTGTTTGGCTAGGGGCTTCGATGACAGCTTCAGTCTCCACAGAATCAAAGGCTTTTAAAATCAATGAATGTGAGACAGAGTGCCATGTCAAACTCTCTACAAACTTCAATGAGCTTGGTTACCGTGTGGATATAGTCAATTGTGCTGAATCCTTTTTGGAAGCCTGCTTGCTCGCATGGTTGTCCTTCAGGTTATACTTCCCCAAAAAAGTCACAGAAAAATTTCCAATGCAGACATGCACCACCTTTTATTTTATTTCTTCTGTTGCTTAGTGAGCGAGATAATATTGTTGCTTAGTGAGAAGATAATTCCCCTTTACTGTCCACCGAATCTCATAAGGTGGTTCATAGTGTTATTTTTCAGGTGTTTTAAATTTTATGCTACGTGAAATAGTGTACAATACAGTTTTGTCAGTTCTACAGCAGATTCCCATATCAAGAGTCAATCCTAATACCTAGCAATATCCTTTTTAATGCCTGAATATTATTTCAATTTATGTACCATGCTTACATCGTGGAAATGGATTTTGACTTTAGAGAGCTGCCAGGGCCAATGAGGAACATTTCAACGTTAAGTAGTCAACTAATGGTCATCTATGGTAGTCTACTTAGTACAGCTAATGACTTAACTCCTGTTGACAAAGTTGTTCAATTACATAACTGAAACCCAATCATTAACAACCTGTAACTGTGTATCTCACTGTGATTTATTAAAAAATTAAAACAATAGGCTGTTCATCCAACCATCTCTGTCTTACCCAAGTGTCTTGTTGGTACATTATCCCTGGATCATGGTTTTATATTGGGATGATAGACATGTGAGAATAGCACTGAAGCTCCAAGGCCTCCAATGTGCAATTACACTGCTCAGACTGAAGCACAATTGCTTCTTCCAGTCATTCAAGTTGTGTTTTATAAAGTTTTTGCAAACAATGAATCAGTAGTTGCATGCCCATTGCTCCTGGAGAAACTCATACTTATATTCCTGCAGCCCTTTAGTTATATTTTCATTAACTCATTACAATACATAGATTCACTAAATGAGTGTGATGGTTAATCAACTTAGAAGACACTATATTATACATAAGAGTGTTTGTGTGCTTGAGTGTGTGTGTGTATGTGTCTGTGCGTGTTGTATTGACTCATTTGCACTGAACTTGTAGCTAATGGAACTATAACTCATATCTAAAGAATCTTATCTTACACTTGCATTTTCTCTATAAGGCATATCATAGTCTGCTTGAGAAAGTAGATAGCACTTTGGCACTAAGATTTTTTTTTGGAGGGTTGCTCCTGACTCTTCACTCAAGAATTACTCCTTGGGGAACCAAATGGGATGCTAGGGATCAAATTGGGTCCAGCCATATGCAAAACAAATGCCCTACCTGCTAGACTATCTCTCCGGCTCCTTTGGGGACCTTTTATTTATTTTTTGGCATTTTTGGAGGTCACACCCGGCAATGCTCAGGAGTTTCTCCTGGCTCTGCACTTAGGAATTACTCCTGGTGGTGCTCGGGGACCATATGGGATGCTGGCGATCAAACCTAGGTTGGCAATGTGCAAGCAAACTCCCTACCCACCGGACTATCACTCTGGCACCTCTTTGGGGTCTTTTAAAACAGAGAAAGCATACCAAAATGTAGCAAAGCGCCAAAAATCAACAGTAAAAGACTGAGTTGAAACAGGAAGCCATAGAGTCATCTTGTCCCACTTAAGCTGGGATGTACAGTTAGAATAACTATGTGTATCTGAAAATCATGGAATTGCTGGGAGTATTGCTTTGAGGATTATACATAATTTTGACTACTTGACCAAATAAAAAAATAGTGTTTATGGTCAAAGAGCACTGAGTGCTTTAGTTACACATATAAGAGCAGCAGAGAAAGGGGGATTAATTATTGTTTGACTAAACATTGAGAAAAAGAATATAACCCAGTTTCTTTAATTTTAGACACATAGCGTTATGAAACTCTGAAAAAGTGTTTTAGTTTTTGTTTTGTTTTCTGGACCACACATAGCTATGTTAGGGACTTACTTCTAATTCTGTGCTCAAGGATTACTCCTAGCAGGGTGTAGAGGTACAAATGTAGGATCAGAGATTAAAGTTGGGTTGACTGTGTGCAATCAAGTGCTTTACCCACTATTCTATCTCTCCATCCCATATTTAGCTCTTTTCCTTTTCTTTTGAGCCATACCTAGCAGTGATCAAGAATTACTCCCGATTCTATATTCAGGGATCACTCCTGTCAGTCCTCAGACAACTCTAGATGTGATTGCCGAGTGTAGAAACAGAAGTAAATAGTGCAGAAACAGAAGATTACCAGTGGGTATGGACCCAAAACAGAAAAAAAACAAATTTAAAATATATCCATTAAGAGATAAATATTTGAAGAATCAAGATAGGCAGTTCATAAACAGTGGGTCTTTTCTCTGATCTCCATTCCAGAGGTAACCATTCATTAGAATATTTGTCTTCAAAATACCGATCATGGGCATCCCTGAATGGTTTTGTTAAAATGTATCTATAAAAATAATTTTCTCTGTGATTTTCCATTTTAGATTATATAGGAATATATTATTGTTTTTATTAAATATCTAATATATAAAATATAGTTTATTTCAACAATCAATAGAAAGACCATTTATTGGTTTTTGGTATTTCAAGAAAGGATATTGCAACCAGCTCTGAATGGATCTTTATAAAGTTGCATTTTTTATATAATCATTTGTTTTTTTATAGAAAAAAGTCACAGATGTAGGGCAACTAAGTAAAAGGAATACATCAATTAAAATTTCAATATAGTCTCAAACAGCTTGTACTGTGACTGGAGAGATTGTTCAATGAGCTGGAGCATGCTTTGCATGCCAGAGACCCAAGTTCTATCCCTGGTATCCTCAAAATCTTCTGACCACCCACTACCAAAGCTATCCTCTTATGATGACCCAATACCTCATTTCCCCTCAGAAAACAGTATCAAGTTCTATCATGTGAGTTAACTGTGCTTGGGGTTTACTAGAAAGTAGTTGCTTGAGAACACAGAATTATGCTCCCTATCACACAATAGACAGTTGGCTTATCATCTGAAGACCTATATTTTATTAAGAGTTGTCCAAAACTGGGAAAAGAAAAGGCCTTTCTGACAATTCTTGTCTATTTCATAATCTTCTGTATTCAAGCTCTTTAGTTATTAAATGGTCCCTGTCTTAAATGCCTTCAAGTCTGCAAATGGGCTAAACAATTCTGAACACTCATTCCAGAGTACAGAGCATTTCTGTTGGTACTGAGTTCAGCTCTCGTGGGGGACAGACCTAGGTCAGACTACCTAGCATTAAACCTTTTTCTTTGCATATTGGCTATTTCCTTTGCAATGTTTAGAGAAATAAAACAATTGAGGAATATTGGAACATTACTCAGGGAACAGTACACAAAAAGAATAATAAATTATCATTACATCTCTAATAATTATCATTACTTTTTGCAGTGGCAGGGATTGAACCCAAGGTGTTACCCATGGAAGGCATGTGCTGTACCATTAAATCTATTTTTTTGGCTTGTTTTGTTTTTGGACCACACCCTTTGATGCTCAGGGGTTGCTCCTGGATCTGCACTCTGGAATCATCCCTGCTGTTGCTCATGGAGCCATATGGGATACTAGTGATGGAACCTGGATGGGCCGTCTGCAAGGCAAATATGCTGTGCTATTACTCTGACCCATAAGTTTTCCTATTTCTACAAAAAGTTTTACTTGCCAATTGTTAATAGTTGGAAGGGGGTTAGAACAATAGTACGGCAGGTAAGGTTCTGCCTTGCACAAGACCAACCCAATTTCACAGCCCTAACACATCCCTGAACCAGAGGTGATGCATGAGCACCACTGGGTTTGGCTCAAAACAAAAGAAAAATTAAAAAGGAGTTGGCAGCAAGTAAGGGGTATAACTCACCAGGAGTGCATCTGCCTTTACCAAAGTCTTGGGTTTGATCTCCAAAATACCCCACCCCCTAAAAAAGTCCTATTTTTATAGTTTTCCAGATTTAATGAAGCCAGGTCAGGCAGCCCAGTGACAATTGTGCAGTGACAGAACTGTACCTTTGTTTTTCATTATTCTTTTCTTTCAGATTTTTTTCTGTCCCCTTGAAAGCCTCTCCCATCGTCCCTGGAGATCTTTCCTATATCATGATAACTGTTATCCCTAGATACATATTTCTCAGTGATATCAGAATTTGTAGTGGGGTCAAGACATGCAGATGGCATCTTGTTACTAAATGTGAACTAATTATAAGTGGGTGATGAGGTCACTGGGCACTGTCTCCTCTTATAGTCCTTCAATTGTTCAGCACATTTCACCTGCAATATCTGCACACAGGAGTAGTTAAGACTGTCTCACATCCAGATAGACTATTCTGAAGTCTTTCTATAAATTAAATTGGTTTCTGTTTTAATAAATTTTCCTGCTTCATAATAAAGAGAGAAGAATCTGGCTTCCAGGCAAGGGGGTTGCAATATTTATTTTCTAAATACAAATTGCAAAGCTAAATGCCCCACTCCCTCCTTTCTTCCCCTCCCTATTGCTGCGACTAAGCCCGCTCTGTTTCCCTTTGTTTGGTATTCAAAGCACAAGAATAGTGGCCATGAATATCAGCTAAGAAAAAGCTAAGGGATTTTGGTGGAATATCTTAACCCCAGGAGTGTGGCCTGCACCAGGGTGGTCATACTGTTTGTTTACTTTGTTGAGCTGGGGATTGGAAACCAGGGACTAAAAAGCTATAACAGCCTGGATTTGAGGGATTGAAAATATTTCACATTTGGTACAAGCATGGGAAACTACCACTCTTTTAGCATATCTTCCTGTCTGTTTAGTCAAGTAGGGTTAGGAAGCCGGATATGGTGGTTAGATTATGTTTATGGATAAATTCAGTTTATTTCCCCACATGTTACTTCTTCCAAGATCAATCTGCTCTCTTTATACACTAACCTTTCTCCTCAGGTTTATTTACCATGCTAGCTGCCTAGACAGATAAAAAAGATAAGCACAAAAACAAACAGATAAACAACAAAAATTAGAAGTTAACATATTCCTTTATTTATAAGCACAATTTATTTCTATAAAATTTAAAATTGGGCAAAGATGATTTCATTGTTAATAGGAAAATAGAATTGAGAAACACATGTATAATAGAATAGCCATTGATAATTGGCATATAGACCTAATTTTTAAAGCCTAGTCACTGATAAGATATTTAATAATATAAGCTTGGAGAAAATACAAAATGTAAAAATTTTAGAGACCAGACCTCTCCCTGCTTTCTGTGTTCTTCAAGAGAAATTGCCTCTATATGTGGCTAACCAGGATCCTCCTTTAAAGCACAGCTTCATTTCACCTTCTCCGACAATAGCCAGGGTTGTGTGTGCAGCTCCTGTCAAAACAAAATGAATTGAAGGTCCAATATAAGATCTAATTCATAAATTATATTGAAGTACACTTCATGGAACTGAGTCTGGAGATATCCTCTATCATTGATGCCACTGGCCTAGCAATATTAGCAAAGGAGAACACTAAAATAAAAAGTTTCTGTATAACCAAAAAAAGAGATCTCAAAGACTAGGGAAAATGTTTTCCAAAAATATCATCTGCTAAGGATTTATGTTCAAAATTCATAACTCACTGGTAGAACTTCAAGGAAAAGATAGCTGTCAAAGAATGGGGGAACCAGATAACTAGAAACTTCCTCAAAGAAGACATACAGACTGGCAACAGGCATATTAAATAAAATAAAGTACTACATTACTTATCATTTGGGAAATGCAAATCAAAATACCATTTCATACCAGTAAGACACATCACAGAAAATAAAAACAACCACTACTGGTGCAGGTATGGGAGAAAAGGTATCTTCATTCACTGCTGGTGGGAATGTCAACTTGTTCAACCTCTATGGGAAACAAAAAGACAATATGGACACCTCTTTCCTTATATGTTTGAGTTTATTGTTTCTGTTTTGTTGTTTAGTTTGTGGATCACAGCCAGCAATGCTCAAGGTTTAGTCCTTACTCTGTGCTCTAGAATTGTTCCTGGATTTGCTCAGAGAACCATATGAGATACTGGGGACTGAATCCAGAATAGCCCACATGCAAGGCAAATGCCCTACCCATATACTATATCAGTATGGTCCCAAAATACATAAATTTTTAAGAATCCAGGAATTAAACTTTCATATGGTTCCACTATTCCGATTCCTGGCATCTATCCCAACGGTCCAAAATCTTTGTTTAGAAGGAACATTTATATTCCATATTCCTATGTTCATTGCAGCATTATTATTAACAGTCAAAATTGGAAGATATTCCAATTGTCCTAGAAGAGATGACTAGATAAAGAATCTGGTTTGTATACAAAAGGAGATACTATTTTTGTCACAAGGAAAAAACAAAATCCTGCAATTTGTTGCAGATATCAATGTACCTGAATAGTATGATGCTGACTGAACTCAATCAGAGGAGAGGGCTAATACAGAATGACCTGTCTCATATGCAGGATGCACTTAAATAAATATAGGAAGAAAATAAAAAAATACCCATTAACAACAGAAACTAAAACTGATCTCTAGTTCCCTCCTACTCTCTCATCCCCACCGCCATGTTAAGTAGGAGTCTGAGGGAAGGGAAAGGTTGTTTGGGGCAAATTGGGACAATGGTGGAGCAAAGCAGACGCTCTGGTGGAGGGTGAGGTGCCGCAGGGATTTATGCATGAAATCCCACTATCAACACTGTTGTAAGTCATGGTGCCTAAAATAAAATTAATTTGTAATTTTAGAAAGTACAAGTTGGTGGGACTAAATCTAGCTGTAATCTAGTAGTTTTTATTCAACTAGTAACCCTGTAATTGGACCACTTCCACTATGTTCAGACCACCGAGAGACTGCTGGGCAGTTCAAGCTTCCCTGACCACATAGTTCACCAGAGGTCAGCTTCTTGCTGTGAGAACAAAGTCCTACTGAGCCCCGTGTCCCAGCTGCATGGTTCTGCTATGTAAACATAGCACAGACAACAGGACAGCCAAATGTTAGGATCCCGATGTGACCCATTGTTAGGATATAGACATGGCATAAACTGTTTTCACTGCTCTCTACTCTCTCTTACTGTCTGCTTTCCTTTCTGTCTATATATTAGCATCAACTTTATCCTCTTACAGAACACATTGTTGTTTGTTTTGCTTTTTTTCTGCCATGAAGGATCTCTCATTGTACTTCAGATAAGTCAAATATTTTTTGAGTAGGTATGATCTCAGTAAGGGTATGTGGTCAATAGATCAATGCTTCCTTGATTCCTCTTCCTGAACAAACATCATATAAAATCATGTGAGAGTAGAAATGTTGGGGACCGTTTTGTTTCATACACCCTTTTAATTGCACGAGGCATTTTTGAATACTGACATATGTCTACTCTCTGGGAGGCTCTGGTTAATAGAAACTCAGAATGCAGGTTCATACCTCTGCTCCTAGGTGTTCAAGGATGCTGGTTGGAAAGGGCTGCTGCATCAATCACTGTCCACAGCTACTTGAGACGCTTCTGTGATGGACTGGTCAGGCAAAGCCCCCCCACAGAATTGAACCTGCAGGCTGCAATTCAATTAGTCATGGTCAGAGTGAGGCATTATTATTCATACATCTCCAATTGTTCCCAAAGTAAACAGAGCTGGGATGAGGTCTCTGATCCTCCAGTGTCTTTAGCTGGGATACAAAAGAAAAAACTCCTAGACACTGGGGTGGGACATTTGGTCTGAATTTTGATCTTTGAAAGCTTCCACATCAGAGCTTGTTGGTTTCTTTCTTTCTTTCACTTTTTTCCCTCCCCTCTATAACCTTATGGATAAGTGCTCTGTGTGTGCATACATGCAGACGCAGCAGGGTTATTTTATTCTTTTATTGCTAACAATACCAGCAACTCCCTTTCTACACTGGGTACCCTGTCCCCGCCTTATGATGAATGGTGTCACACAAAAATTAGGAAGTGGATCTTAAATGGTGTGAACACTTCTATTAGAATACAACAGACTGATAACTTCCCAGGGAGCAATAACTAATCCCTGCTGAAATAAAGGGTGGCATTTGTGTTTTGTAAAAGTGCTAACCAAATTAGCCGTGTCCTGGTGAGCCCCCATCTGTTTATCAGTTTCGCAGGGTGCAAGTGAACCCAAGATAAATGCCAGTTTTCCTTGGATAAATTTTAAAGGCATGCTGAAACTGCCAAAGCACACAGGAGAAGTAAAAGCAGAGCTGTGTTCTCATTGACAGAAAAGTCAATTTTGCAGCATGGACTTAGGCAAGAGCTTGTGACTCCTCCTCCACATCCCAACTCCAGTTTATTTTTTAAATGTTCATAATAGGGCCGTTTTCACTAGCTGGGAGTGAGCCAATTCAGTGAGCCGAAAGTTCAATTCAGGGAGAGAGCCTGCTGCAGGGAATGATGGGAATGATGAGGCTGGCTGGAGTCTGCCAGTTGTAAGAGGCAGAAAACAGGACCTTCTGCCAATTTGCTGTTGTGTGGGAGTGGCACACATCCTGGCTCAAATATCAACTCTAATTCATTAATCGACTGGTGGATGTGGATAATCAAGTGGCTAATATTTATCTTTGCTATATGTGACTTTCAGATGCCTGCCACAATGTGGGGGATGTGGATAATCAAGTGGCTAATATTCATCTCTGCTATGTGTGACTTTCAGATGCCTGCTACAGTCTGAAACTCCTTTAGGCTCAGCATACTAACACCTTTACCCTACAGGCCTCTGGTCATGAAGGAAAAAACAGCTGTGATTAAGAATTACCAGGAAGCTTTTCAGAAACACGGATTTCCAGGGCCCACCCCATCTTATGCCTTATCATTTGTGATTCACATGAAATGACTGATATGCCATGACCTTTAAGGAATGACTTCCTGCTGCTGGGAGTGTCTTTGGTAGTCAGCCTTTGCTGTATCACACATTAAGAGGTCAGCTCATACTCCCTTCAGGACATGAGCTAATGAACGTTGATGCTTGATTACAAAGACCTGATATCTGAGTAATTCTCAGGATCACCATGAAAAGGTCAGAATATATTATAGGCTACACTGTAGCTCCCTTCCAACATAGCATTCCCAAAACTTCTTAGAGTTCCTTCTGTACATGACTCTCCACACAGACCAGTCTATAGTAGTCAATTTTAAGGAGTACTCTAGAAACCACTCTTCTTTAGCACTCAGTTGACCTATAAGATCTTCATAATATCATCAACAAGTGGACATCTAGCCTCAACTAAGTCAGAAGAGAAGTAGAAATTAAGCCCCTGAGCCTTGCTCTCCACAAATCTCTGCAGATTAGCAATGTAGATCACAATTTTCTTATTTTTACGGAAAATATATAAAACTCTGTGGTTTCTGGCTCTGCCACTGATAGACTGAATGTTTCATGTGATCTGGTCTCAGTTTCCCCTCTGTAAGAAATCAGGAGTGGTGGGAAGAATTTTGAACATTAAATGAGCAAATAATGATCTTGTTTGGGGTCTACACACTGGTACCCAAGAAAGAATAAATGGATTGAAGGCCAGAAGGAAGATTATATGAAAAACTAGGTCAGAGACCCAATTTTGACTTGTGTGGTGGTTTAAATATTCCTCTGTGTTTATTGAAACTCCTCCATCAAGTGGCGGAGTTGAAATCCCCTTTTGAATAAGACTGGGTTTAGTGACTCACTTCTGTCCCATAGGATAGGGTAGAAATGACAACTATTATCCAGGCATCATCTGAGAAGAACATGATAAGGCTAAGAAAAAAATAATGGCATTTATTTGTTTTATTTGATGCAAAGAAAGAGTACAAACAGATATTGGCTCAAATCGTGTTTGTTGAGTTCTTTGTTTAAGGGTTAAAGGGAGAAATAAAACATCAAGGTGGGTTGAGAGGATAGATTTATAATCACTTGAATCACTTGAATCCCGTTATTCATCGATTTGCTCGAGCGGACGCCAGTAACATTTCCATTGGACCCTGTCACGTGCCAATGTAGGCCAATGGCATCTGGTTGATTCAGGAATATGAAGAGCCTCAAACCATTCCTTCAGGGTCTTTACAAGGAAGTCTGACCATCTTGTAGGTGGATGGCCACGTGATCTTTTGACATCCTGTGGGATCCAGTCGGTAATGGCTCTAGTCCAGCGGTTGTCTCCAAATCGCAAAGGCTTGTCAGAAACCCAGCCTACAAGGACCCACCACGCAGAGACCCGCCCTTCAGAGGAGAGTATTTCAAGCCCAGGAATGCTTGAGCCTAAGACACAGGTACACCGGCAGAGCAGAAACCACCTTTCCCCGTATGCAGGCCGCTATGCGGCCGCACAATTTACCTCCAAATTACCATAAATATTCTACCCACCCTCTGAGAGAGCCCCACAAAGTAATGATAATATAGTGCCCGCATGGCAGAGCCTGGCAAGCTGTCCGATGCGTGTTCGATATGCCAAATCCAGTAACAGAAATGTTTATTTTCCTGACCCGAAAGAGTCCTTAATATGGCAGCAGTAAGAAAGGCAAACAAGCAGATTTATAATAAGTAGGATTGATTATGGATTACATTTCTTAAAGTTTATTAGCCTTGAAGTTAGAGCAACGTGAGTTTCCCAAGAGAGAAGCAAAGAAAAAATATATATCCATGCATTTCTCTTATAGAAGGTCCAATCTCACCAGAAACTATTTTTTGTTACTCAGTGAATAGTATAATTTTTGCTAATAAAACAAGATTTTTAACAAAAAATTAAACTACAAAGTTACAAGGCTATTTATGACTGAGTTCTAGGAATAAAATATTCCAACACCAATACCTTCACCAGTATTCTCTTCTCTCCACTAAGATCCGCAATTTCTCTCCCATACTCTCAGTCTACCACTATAATAAATACTTTTTCCTTCTTTTTCCCCTCTTTCCTTTAAGAACTGTGTTTTATAATACTGTTGCTGATAGGGTATTATGCGTATATCACCTTACCTTTTTCCAGCACTCTGGCTTCCTCCAGAGTGGCAAATTCTTTCCACCATTGTCATAGTGTTTCTTCCCTGATCTATGCTCCCACCATCCAATATCCCCATTCCCCGTTTATACTTCCTACTGAAGATCTCAAGATTTTCTTTTTCTTTCTTAAGTTAAAAAAGCAGTAAAATAGGGTCTTACTTAGTCCAAGATGCAGTTTATTCAGTCAGCCTGTGTGTCCCTGTTCACATAGATAAAATGTAAAAGGTTCTACAGCTTCTACCTTATACTCTCTCAGAACATATAGGAAGAAACCCTGAGCCTCTCATAAAATGTGTATGGTGAGAGCATGCAGACAGAGAGCAGTGGGTTTAGAGCTTTGGTAAAGGAAAGGTAGGGAAAGAGAGCGAAGAGAAATAGAGATGAACAGATGATACTGAAGGATTCCCAGCGGTTTGAGTCCTACGAGCTAAGCCCAGCCCTGCCTAAATGTAACTATCTAACTGTAGCAGAGGAGAGACTCAAGTGAGAACTTCTGGATAAACGGAATCATCATGCACAGGTGACAACAGAAAATGATCATTGAGATTTTACACTGGGTCTGGGGCGGTTTCTACCCAGCAGTAGAGGACTTTGGGTGGGTGAGATACATGAAAGAAGAGATTTATCCTTCCTAATGACACTGATACTACTCTGGTACACACAAAATTTCATATCGTGAACCTCACCAAGGATGTCTAAGCAGGTAAAAAGCGTAGATGAGCCTTTTGTCACTCCTCAGCTAATCTATCCCATTGCCCATAGGAGATTCAGGAACTATAAACTACATGTAGTAATTACTCCAGTGCCAAAAAGAAGGAATACACATAGTTTAAGACACAGAGGGCTATTGCTGAAAAAAAAAAGAATCAAAGCCTGAAATTTCAATTTCACACCTAGTTAAATTGTTTAGTTTTAAGATCCTCTTAGAAACTTAAATTTCTAGATGAAGGAAAAATTAAATTTTTATAAAAAATGTTAAATAATACTCTGTTTTAGTCCATTTGTGCTGCTATACAAAATGTAAAACTGGGTAGTTTAAACAACAGAACTTTGTCTGTTATTTAAAGACACTCCAGGAAGCTGGACTCAAACCTCAGATGTTAGCATGGTTTTGTGTGCCACATATGTCGAAGAGAGAAAACTCTATTATTTCTTCTTCCTCTTTTTAAAAAATGTTTATTTATTTTAATGTATGCAAAAGCCCCAATCACTTGTTACTTATCTTCCTGTTGTTAATCGATTTGCTCAAGCAGGCCCTAGTAACTAGTAACATATCCATTCATTGGGAATGAGGTCCATTATTGTTACTGTTTTTGGCATATTGAATACACCACGGTAGCTTGCCAGGCTCGCAGTGCCTCTGGGTTCATCCTCAAAAGGGAAAAAAAAACACAAATCAACTGAACCTCAGAACTTGCCCAGAGGCATGCTGTCAGGGGCTGGCACTTAACCAGCAGTGGCAGGGGCAATGCCTCCTTGGGGAAAGGCATCACCTAGAGAGGCTGCAGGCAGGCAGGGATCAGGTAATCCCCAAAGTGAGATCTTTACTTGGCCTGCAGAGCCTAGGACCGCCCCACTCACAGCAGCCGCACTAGTCAATACAGTTCTTGAAAATAACTAGATAACAAAGCTCCAATATTAAAATCAATAAGCATTAGAAATAAAATTTTATATGATAGTATTATATCTAATAAGAGGGTTGTTAATATCTTGTCTAATAATTTATTAAGCTGTTTGTTGCTAGCTGAGTCTTCTATGTTACAGTTTTTGATTGTTGAGTAAAGTTGAGTTCATTTCTGCTACTTTCCCATCTAATTTGGTGTGCTCTTACTTGAATTTCAGTTTTGAGGAATTAGGAGGTGTTGGGAGGTCCAGAAGCTATAGAATCTATCATCTGGTCCAGTTTATATAGCAGATGCTGTTGGGGGGAGGTCACTTCCAGGGCTTCTGGAAGTATGAGGGGTAGGTGGAGGTTTCCCTTCCCTAATCCAAGATACCCCAGAATTCTAGACTGGGCAATGGGGTACCTGAAAATCGTTTGTTACTCCAAAAATATTCATGAAGGAGTGGAGGTGAGCCCTTAGTGTGGCTGCAGCAATGGGTTGTGGGTGTGACTGTTGGGCTTCAGCAGGCTTGTACTCAACCCACCTGCCTCCTGAGTGTTCCCTGAGTTTTCAGCCACAGGAACCAGTGTTTCCATGGATTTTAGCTGCTTACAATACATCTCCTTGGAGATTTAGTTGGGATTTAGTAAAGCAGGGACAGTGGAAGAGTCACTATGGTCTCTTTCGTACTTACAAGGGCACTAAAAACATCATGGGAGCCAAATGTAAATCTCATTTTCAAAGGCACTATCTTTATGCTTACAAAGACACAATTGTGAGAACATTTAGAATGATTTACAAACTCAAATTATAATTTTTTAAATATCATACAGTCTGGAAGAGAACACCTTTTTGAGGGAAAATGAGGTTTTGAGCTACTGAGAAGTGCCAGAGATGGTCGCCAGCCCTTTGAACTCTCTCCTATTCTGTGAAGGTTGCACATCAGGTTGTGGTATTTTAAGCTTAATTACAGACACGCCCTTTTAGCTGTGCCTTTCAGATACTGGGTTGTTATGTTGAAAATCACTTGTGATACCAGAGATCATCACAGACAGCAATAGCCATCAGGATAATACTTAGTGCACGTAGTGCTCTTGGAATGACATTTTAATAATCTAAAAATGAGCTTTAGGTTTGTAAGACCAGGAACTGAATCTGGAAGTCCTTGTAGTTATTTATACCTGGTTCTTTACCACCTCAGAAAATATTTAATGCTTTCTATTTGGTTTTTTCTAAACCCAAAATGGAAACTTTTAAGTTTTAATGACCAGAGCACAAGGTCATTAATTTTATTCTTTCCTGATGGCAAAACCAAGTGAAACTATGGATTAAGACTACAGGGTAAAATTAAAATTAGCCAGTTGTTGTGTAACCATATAGTCCATCCATAATACAGAGGAAAAACAGGATTTGTGGACATTAAGAGACTAGTAAATATCACATACATGAATCCTTCTTCCTCCTTCCTTGAAGACAGGTGCCCTACCCACTGTAACTTTTTCTGGTTCGACAGAGTTTCCTCCCTCAGGTTGAGCTGAAATGGAATCCAAGGCTCACAAGCCAATACCCTTTCTTCATTGTAAGCCACAGGCAACAGAAACTACTGAAATAAAATATGCTACATGCATACCTATGTCAGATGGAACAAAGAACAAAGTTATGAGTATGAAGACAATGTGTTAAATAGATATGATAATGTTGAAGAGTCTAATTTATCAGAGCAACTTCTGTCCTGAGTCCATCATCCCGATAGATCCTCAGAAGAACCCAAAGGACCCCCCACACCACGCTGGCAGCGATCTTCATAATCCACACTCCACAGCTCTTCAGATCTCCACACAAGAGTTTAAGCCAATCTCCAGCCTGGCTTGTTTAGAAACCCATCCTACAAGGACCCACCCTTCAGAGACCCACCCTTCAGAGGAAAGTATTTCAAGCCTAGGTATGCTTGAGCCACAGACACAGATACCAGATCTCCCCATTGCATGCTGCCACTGAGCAGCTGAGCGATTTATCTCCACACCCCTCTCAGAGAGCCCGACAAGCTATTGAGAGTAAACTGCCTGTACAGCAGAGCCTAGCAAGCTGTCCAATGCGTATTCGATAGGCCAAAACCAGTAATAAAAATTTTTTATCTTGGGGCCAGAGCAATAGCCCAGTGGGTAGGGCATTTGCCTTGCACATGGCCGGCCCATGCTGGCCCTGGTTTGATCCTCGGCATCCCATATGGTTCTCTGAGCACTGCCAGGAGTAATTCCTGAGTGCAGAGCCAGGAGTAATCCCTGAGCATTGCCGGGTGTGACCCCCCAAAAAAAGCAAAAAAAAATATTTATCTTCCCGACCCTAAAAGAGCCTTTAACACAGCAGCACTTAGAAGGATGAACAATGAGTGTCTGATAAAATTTCACGGTCATCCAAGGCTGCCAAAATGAAGGACTAAAATGACTGTTCTTTCAATGCACGTACGCTGGCATTGGAAGCATATATCGAGGACCTGATGGTTCAAGCTCAAAAGATCAAATACTACATCATTGGTCTACCTGAGATGAGGAGCCGTTAATCACATCATGCCGTTTTTGACACCGGAGAAGAACTCTTTCTAGGAACATGCAACAAAAGCGGTGTCAGTGGCATTGGTGTCCCTGTCAACATGAACCTGGCCGTGAACATTGGTTCATTTGAATGCCTAACAAACAGAATAAGATGATTACACTTAAAGAGATGTGGCCCATTGCCAGCAATTTCTATCTTCATTGTCTACACACCAACATCCACATACAAGGAAGAAGAAATTGAGAAATTCTACATGGAACTGGAAGAGTTCTATAAAAAAGATCACACTTTCTACAAGAACATCGTCGGTGATTTTAATGCCAAAATAGGACTGAGATTGGCTGAATACTCCTCATTGGGACCCATGACCTAGAATGGAACGAACTTTTCACACTATTTTTTTAAATTTCAAACCCTGTCCATAATTAACTTACAAACATATGCTTTATATTGGTAATCAACTTAATGTGCATTTCCTAAATGTGAATTACATAGGATTCCCATATCTTGAAAACTAATGTTGTATTTACTTCCAGGACCCTAGTTTTTATTATGGCTTTGCTTTGATTTGCTTAGTAGTATTTTCTCATTTTAGAAATGTGGAAGTGCATTATCGATTTTTCCTCTTATTATAACAGGATATAATGAAAGAAACAACTGCAACAAGACAAAACAGTTGTTTAACTTTCATTAAACTTATGAAAAAAAATTGTAACATCAGCAAAATTGAGAACTTCTCTTTTAGCATATCACTGTTGTTTAAACATTTTAGTTGCTTCCTGTGTTTATTTGTTCAGTTGAAAACAGTTTGTGATTTTCAAAGAACTAACATTTGTAAAGGGTAGTTGTTCTCAGTTCTATTAGTACAGAAGTCCAATTTTCTCTGTAACATAATTTTGGGATGAATATGAAAGAACATATAGGAGGATATACATATGTGTATATAGGTTAATTTTCCTGTCAGACATAATATTGAGAGAAATGTGTGATAATGTATAATATCAACTACATTATATGTCTTTGCTGCCATATTTATGCATAAATACTATGCATATAGAATAAGGAGTTAGTACTTTATGAAGAAAATATGTAAAATTTACAGATAAAAACTTAAGATGTACAAAACATACATTGATTTTTAGTTAATGCTGAAGCTTCCTCCAAGTAAATGTCAGGTCTGTTAAATGTTACACTCTCCATTTCTCATGCTAAAGTATAGGACTATTATTTCAAATTGAATTTAATGCCACCTTTGATAGTGGCACACATTTGTATTCTCCTGTTAGTATCTGCCTAAAAGGCCAGAATTTGTTGAAATGAATTGTCATAGCTTTCTACTTATTTCTCACCAAAATGTAAATGTATTATCTGAGACATGAATACACTTAGATGTTAATTTGTAATGGTTACTCAAGAGGAAAAATATACTGTCAAGAGGATGGAGTGCAGAAACAAGAAACTTAGTATCAGAGAAGTGATAGTTATTTCTCTCTTACCGAAAAAGCTCAATTTTATCCTGTGGGTTATTTTTTTCATCGTTGGCAAGGAATTCAGTGACCTTAATCCTTACTTTATCTATACTATCCATCTACATTTTGAAGAATGCTCATTTACTGTTAATTTTAATTTTCTAAAATAGATAGAATGTCAGTGTTAAGGTGACTATAAATATCTATATTATCTATAAATATATAGATAACTATATTATCTATATATAATTATATAGATATAATTAAATATATAATTATATATATTTATATATTTTATATATATTTATATATATTATATATTATATACATTTTTATATATAATTATATATAATATTATATATTAATATATATAGATAACTATATATGTAATTATATAGATAACTATAGCATGTATTTCTGCAGATCTAAATATTAGCACAGAGCCTGGGTAATGATGAAACTGGCTAAAGTTTGAGATTGATGTTTGTCCTATTGGTCAAGGGAATAGAACTTGTTTTCTTTTCTTTGTTCTTTTGTGTCACACCTGGTGTTACTCAGAGGTTTTACCTAGCTCTTCAATGAGGAAATCAGGAATCACTCCTGGAAGGCTGGAGGGGGTGGGGAGCTATGTGGGATGCCAGGGATCTAACTCAGATTGGCTGCCTGCAAGACAAGAACTCTACCTGCTATACTATCTCTCTGACCCAAATTTGTATTGCTTCTTAATGTCCCAGGCTAGTTCTGGGATCAGAAAATGTATAACCTAATTCAAAGAGATGTTAGATAATATGAGTCTAATACCCAAGAACAGTAGAAACAGAAGCCAGTAGGATTGATTGGTACATGGTTGGTAGCCTGAACAAGTATCGGGAGAAGGTAGTTGGAATAGAGAAGGGACTACTACGATGATAGTCAGAAATTATCACTCTGGATAAGAACTATGTGCTAAACGTAGGTAAAGGAACACACACGATAACTTCTTAGTATCTATATTGCAAACCATAATGCCCAAAAGGAGGGACAAAGCATAGAAGAAGGAAAGTGCCTGCCACAGAGAGAGGCTAGGGGTTGGAAACTGGAAGGAGTGAAACTGGGGACATTGGTGGTGGGAAATAAATGCACACTGTTAAAGGCTGGGTTTGGAACACTGAATGACTGAAACCTGATCATGAACAACTTTGTAACTGTGTGTCTCGTGGTGATTCAATAAGAAAAAAACTTAAAAGAGATGTTAGCAATGTGCAGAAAGTAATTAGTTAAAGATCATTGGTATTTTGTTTTAATGGGAATTAAAGGTAATTAAGGAATTTATACTTAAAAATAAAATATAGGTGTTTATTTCACTGCAGTTCTTGGGATTGAACCCAGGACTCTAGGCATGCAAAGTAAGTGCCTACTCTAGAGTTATGACTCTGGAAGTTTGCCACTATTTTGATTTTCTTACATTTTAATGTGGTATTGTGATTTGCAATACTATTAGTGACAACTTCACACATATGTTGTTTTAACACTGCATCTTACCAACAGAGTGCCTTCCTCCCTCCACCAATGTCTTGAGGTCCTCCTCCACATGCCCCTCCTCACAGATAAGCAGTCCGTAGACAATTGTCCCATTCCCTAGCCTTTGACAATTTATTGCTCCTATCTTATGTTTCTTAATATCCAACACATGAGAGAAATCATTTTGGAGTTTATACTTCTCTTAAGGAGTTGTGAAATTCATTTATTTGATAAAATATTTTAGGCATTACTATATACTGGGCAAAGAAACACACAGATGAAACAGTTAAATAGCTGTCTTCATCTCAGGGAAGCATCCCAGAGTAAACAAAGAGTTAAGAAACTTGACTATCCCTCTCTTAATTTGTGCTAAACTAGCAGCCAAGTGAATCTCAGTAGCAAAAAGGAGAGAGATTTGTTTGCTTTGCATGATGAGAGAGGGTTCCAAAAAGATGTGGCATTTAGTATATGGATAGAGGGCAGGACAATGAGATATGATATCACTTGATCACTTGACATACTGTTATTGTCGATTTGCTCGAGCAGGCTCCAATAACATTTCCATTTGTCTCTGTCATATGCCAGTTTAGCCCAATGGCTAAACTGAACTGTTGGTTCAGAGACTTGATGAAGAAATCTGACCATCTTCTAGTCGGGCGGCCACATAATCTTTTGACATCCCATGGGATCCAGTCAGTAATGGCTCTACTCCAGCAGTCATCTCCAAGTCGCATTACATGTCCAGCCCATATGATTTTCGATGCCTTAGCAAACGAGACAGCATGTCTGACAGTGATGGAGGTAGGAGCTCTGGATTCCTTCTTTCACTTGAGTGAGGCATGATATTCCAAGCATAGCTCTTTCAAAGAGATGTGCCCAGAGTAGGAGGTTCTTTGTCTTTTTTAGCTATTTCTCCGATGCTCTTGAAGGCATTCCATGCTGCTCTCTTCCTCCTGCACAGCTCAGGTTTTAGATTGTTCATCATGTTGAGTTCTCAACCTAGGTATACATAACTGCTGCATTCAGAGATGTTTGTTCCATTGAGAGTGAATGGAGTATCTGGAACTAGTTCATTTCCATGAACATAGTTTTGTTGTGATTCAGTTGTAGACCTACCTTTCCAAATTCACAGTCGAAGTCAACCAGCATTTGTGCAGCTTGGCTAATGTTTGGTGTTATTAGAATGATGTTATCAGCAAAACAGAGGTGGTGTAGTTGCCAACCACCTATCTTCACTCCCATTCCTTTTCATTCTAATTGTCACATGATGTTCAAGGGTGGCACTGAAGAGTTTTGGTGAAATGGTATCACCCTGACAAACCCCTCTCTTTATATCAATTATCACTTCCTAGTAGAATGGTGATATCCTGGTGGTGAATCCATAATACAGCTCCACGAAGGATCTTGGTGTATTGAGTTTGAAAGCCTTGTTTAGCTAGGGCTTTGATGACCACTTCAGTTTCCACAGAATCAAAGGCTTTCTTTAAATCAATGAATGTTAGACAGAGTGGCATCGTGAACTCCCTACAAACCTCAATGAGCTTGATTATCATGTGGATATGGTCGATTGTGCTGAAGCTTTCTTGGACACCAGCTTGCTCGCTTGGATGTTCTTCCTATCCTATTCAGGATGATCCGAGTGAACAACATATAGATATAGATAGATCTGGAATTTGGTATTGGGCAGGTGGATGTCGCTATCAAAGTGATCCGAGTAGAAGTTATGGATAATTTTCTCTATTGACTTTCTGAAAGTTGTAATATATCCATCAGGATGTTGGAGGGTAGTCATCTTGGTCTTATAGTTGGCAAAGGACAGGTGGGCCGGTGCGAATACATTTCCCGGCTTCTGCTGCATCAGCCAGTATTGCTGCTCTTCTCTCTTTGAGGTCTTCCTTTATTGCTTCTCTGCACTGCTCTGTGAGCTTGGACATTAGCTTCTGGTTGCCCGAGGCTCGCGCCTTGCCACATTGGCAAATGAGCTAGAGAGCTTTTGAAGACAGGCATCCTTTTAGTGACTTTCTCTCTCTCTTGGCGTTCTTTGCACAATCATGGTGGTGCTGAACCAGTCAGTTGTATTCTTCGTTGATATCGTCAATGATGGCATCTTCCCATGTTGCCACAATGGTGCCTAAGAGCTCCCAGATGGTGATAATTTTGGGAGTTCTCTTCTTAAACTTTGAAGCCTATTCTTCCCAGTCTGTGAAGTAGAATTTTTCATGAAGGAGATGGTGGTTCGATTCTGTTTGGAATTTTGGGATGACAGCAACATTGGTCAGGCAAAACCGTTGATTGAATATGATGTGGTCAATTCCATTGTGGAACTGACCACCAGGAGATTCCCATGTCCAATATTTAGATTCAGCCTTCTGGAACTCTGAGTGAATGGTTTTGGTCAACATGAGGAACTCAGATAGTCTCTCACTCTGTTCTTTCCATTCCAGGCCATTGGTCCAGATTTGGAGTTCTTCGAACAATCTTCTCAATCCTATCTTGGCATTAAAATCAACAACTTGATCTTATAGAAGGTGTGGTCTTTTTTATAGAATTCCTCCATTTCCATGTAGAATTTCTCAATTTCTTCTTCCTTGTAATTGGATGTTGGTGCATAGACAACAAAGCTAGAAACTGCTGGCAGCGAGTCATATCTCTTCAAGTGTATTTGACTGATCCAGTTTGTTAGGCATCTGAATGAATCATTGCTCATGGCTAGGTTTGCTTTGACAAGGACACTGACACCACCAATGTCTCTTTCGTGCATGTTCCGAGGAGCAGTTTTTCTCTGGTGTCGAAGATGGTGTGATGTAATTAATGCCTTCTCGTCTCAATCAGACCAATGATGTAGTACTTGATCTTTTGCACTTGCACCATCAGGTCCTCAATATATGCTTTCAATGCCAGGGTATGTGCATTGAAAGTACAGACAGTCATTTAGTCCATCTTCGTTTTGGCAGCCCAGTTGGCCCTGAGATTTTATCAGCCTTTCTTTGTTCGTGCTTTTCAGCGCTGCTATATTTAGGGCCTCTTCTCAGGGTCAGGGGAATGAGATTCGTTGTTTTTACTGGTTTAAGCTGATATGATATGATATCTGAAATAAAAATATGAAATTGAGAAATGGGAGTTATTTTGCCCTTGGCATAGTAGAAGGAAGCAATTAGGGTTGAGGACCTGAAGATCTTAAAGGCAAGCTATTGTGACAAATTTCCGCATGCTTAGACATTCCATTGGAAAACTTAGTTGTATTCTCTAGAAGAAATAAAGGGCCTTGAAGCATGTGCTCAGTGTATGGAGCTATGACTCCAAATCCATTTATTTTTTACTTTTTAATTTTTTAGCTTCCATTCATTTCTGGAATGAACCACAAGCAGTGGGGTTCAGGTGTCAGGGCACAGCTGTGGGCTCCCAGCAATATCAGGGAGTGAGATTCCCTTCTATCCCAAAGGACTGGCAGTTGGCAGATGAAATTCACTAATCCAGCAAAGTTCAATAAAGTTTTACTAGAACAAGTTCTGTTAGTACAATCCAAGGTCAGGAAAACCCCAAACTTTCAATTCCTAGCAGATCCAGACCATCTGCCTATGCCAGTATTCTTAGCTAAGATGGACTCTGGACCCAGACCATGTGCTCATGTCAGAGCCCAGAGCTAGATGAGTGAAAACATATACTTCTTTCTCCTCTCATCTTTTTTTTAAATATATTTTATTATACCACAGTGAGATAAACAATTACAAAAATGTTCATGTTTGGGTTTTGGTCATACAGTGTTCTAGCACCCATCCCTCCACCAGTGCCCATTTCCCACCACCAAAGACCCAATTCCCTCCCCCTCCCCTAGCCTGCCTCTATGGCAGCTCTTTATCTCTTTTCTCTCTTACTCTTTCTCTCTATTCCTCTCATCTTTTATCCCCAGAAGCCTGTCAAGGGCTTCTATTCCAGCCCATTATGGGCTGGGCTTTCTAGGGACAAAGGCAAAGTGTCTTCCTCAAGAGTTCAGGACCTTCCTTTCTTCGTGAGCCCAAAAGACAGTATACAAATACAAATCTTCAGGTGAATTCCTGGCCCCAGCTTAATAAATGCTAATATGCCAAAGCTAACTTCCTGCCAAGGAAGCTTCCTTGCAAAATGCTGTGGGGAGGAGGTGACATCTCTGAACCAAAAGCAGCTCAGGATTTAATTTATGGCATAATATTTTATATCATGAATATATATTTTGCCATTGCCAGTATATCTCTAAGCCCCCATTAAGGTCTGATCTGTATCAGAACAGGATTGCTCATTTTCCTTTAGTTTAACTGAGTCACTTTCACCTACCCAGGAGAAGGCTATCATGGCTGTTTGATCTATCAGTGCTGATTACATAATGGTGGTACCAAGTGTCTCCAGGGTCATTCTGGTAGAACTACACATGTGTTCCCCTTGGGGACCCATGGAGTAATAAGAGAAATGCACTGAAGCTAGCATAGACCCATGATAAGAATATTTTTCTATAGAAAGATTTATGAAATCAACTCAATTCTGCCCATACTCCTATTATGGGTTACACGGAGATTCCTAAGGCAGAAAGCAGCTCTCTTAATATATGCTAAATGTTAGAAGAAGCCTAGAGCTCATTAGGGCATGTCCTCCAACACTCAGGGACTACTCCTGGCTCTGTACTTGGAAGTTGTTCCCAGTAGTATTCAGGGAGTACATATGCAGGAGATCAAACATAGGTCTCCTAAAGAAAAATTTGTGGTTAGTACATTGTGTTCTCTCTGACTCTCACTGAGACATCTTAAAAGTAAATTATATTGACCTTCTCTTATTATCACAAATTGTCAGCTTCCCAGAAACATCTGTTGTCGACATACACTGCAGCTAAAGATGCTGGATGATAAAGAATACCTTTATTACACTTATTGAGATTTTGGCAAGCACCCATTGATAGTGATAATATCTTTGAATGCAGAGGTCAGTATCTTTGTCAGGCGGTTTATTTAACTCCACTTTATCATAACACACCCAGATGATTTTGAAGGTGATTTGAAAGGTGAGGCATAATCTGGGACTCAGTGGAATTTATTATCTCTACAAGTAGACTTCGGTTTTTTATAAATGTTTTTTTGATTCATAATCTTCTTTCTTAAGATCAAGTATTACTGGTACAAGTAACTAGATTATGTTTATTTGGTCTTAAAAATTCTTCACCTACAGGCAGAGTGATTGGTACAATCTTTAGAGTGTACCAATTAAAATTTAGTCTGTTTTAGTTCTTTATATTCAAAAGACAGAGCATGTGAGATGGATGGTGGAAATTGGAAAAATAATACCTAGCAATATTTTCTTTCTCATAATCTTTCTAATATTCTTAAATAATTAGCACTCTGCTGTTAATCAAGTGTTTTTTTTCAGATTTCCTTAGTTTTTCCTTAGTTATTTTCTAATCCAGTTTCCTGTCCTGAAAAAGACATTATAATTACTCTTGTTTCCTAGATTCTACTTGATTGGTTGAAATGAAGATAGAAGTACACATGGTGTTTCTGCTGTGTGTTGTGGGACATAAACACACACACACACACACACACAAAATGAGACTAATACCAAATGTCAGTAGAAAGAAGGGCCAGGAGGTCTGGTCCACCATTGAAAGCTTGCCAAAAATGGTGGGTGGGAGTGGAGGAGGGGTGCAGTTAAGAGAGAGAAGGGACCACTATGACAGGGATAGTTGAAAATGATCATCTGGATAAGAACTGATGCTGAAAGTAGGTAAAGGGACATACATGATCAAACATGATAATCTTTTAGTACCTGTAGTGCAAATCAAAATACCACAAAGAGCAGGAAGAGAGAGAGATTGAGAGAGAGATAGAGAGAGAGAAAGAGAGAGAGAAAGAACTGGGGACATTGTTGTGGGAAGGGATGAGTATTAAAACATTATTTGACTAAAACCCAATCAGGAGTAGCCTTGTGACTATGTATCTCCAGGTGATTCAACTAAAACAACAACAGCAACAACATAACCCAGTAACTGCCCATTTCCTCACCTTTGCAGCACTGGCGAGCACTTATTTACCATCTTAGCCTTTATCGTCTCATTGCTTGGGTCTTTGGTTTAGGTTTCATCACTGTCTTGTTTGAGTTAGTTACTCTCAATCCTATCCCCTTCCTAGAACTTTTAATAGCATTCTTTTGGGGTAGTATCTTTCCCCTTTATCCTGAGGTTTTGTACTTTAAAAATCTTTTAAATCTTATTATTTGGGGGTATGGGAGTGGATCACACCGAGTGGCACTCACAGCTTACTCCTGGCTCAGGAATCAGTCCTGACTAAGCTCAGGGGACCATACGGGGTGCCTGTGATCAAGCCCATGTCAGCCCCATGCAAGGCAAGCCTTTCACTCAACTTTTTACTTCCTACCTTCATTGTGTAGGTTGGTGTGGGGATAAGGTCACACACACTTAATTTCAGCACTTGCTGGGGGATGTCAGACTTGGTGTGATGCTCACACACACTTGGCTATACAGTGCATGGGTGATCTCTGGCTTTGTTTGCATGCCTGGGATAGGTGCCACAGTATTACACTTGGCGGGTGGACTGTGGTGGAATCACATGGCCTGATTGCAAGGCCTGACTAAAATCCACAGGTCTCAGAGTTTTTTTATATAACTTTCCCATGCTTGAGATGAGAGCCTTCTACTGAGAGTATACCACCAACATGGCAGAGGCTGGCAAGCTACCCGTGTTTTATTTGTTATGTCCAAAACCAGTAACAATTATGGTCCTCATTCCACGACCTGAAGGAATGGTTTGGGGCTCCTCCTGTTCCTGGAGCAAGGATATGCCCCTGGGGTACACTTATTTGCAACAGGACATATGGAGATGTTACTGGTGTCCTCTCAAGCAAATTGATGAACAACGGGAAGACAAGTGATACAAGTGATAATTGGTTGGTTTTAAGCTTCTTTGGTTTGGATGACGTGACATTTAGGACATTGCCCATTGAACATTTTGTAAAATGTCCCTCATATACAATTTGTCTACTGCTATACTTATTGTTTAATTGAAGGTTTTTTGGGGAAGAAGACTATAGAAGTAAAATTTATGATTCTCACCATAGTTTCCCTAAGGCTGCACATGAGCAAATACCTCTAATATTAATATTAATTTGATCACCAAATGACATGATGTTAATTAATTAATTTTTTATGAAGCCAAGTTACTTTTTTTACTACCACTTTTCATACTGTATTCTGTGGAAGTCAATCACTCTTCACGGTTCATAGATTATCTACAGAAATTATATACGATTTTTCTTCATGGGAGGTTTTGATAAGTGAAGTGATCAAGTAATACCCTGCAGGAAGCCGTGTGCAGAATCATATCTCATCCATGGGTTGAGAAAGTAACAGTAAGTGGGATAAACGTATCAATTCTTAGGCAATCCTTTACCTGTCATAGTGGTCCCTTCTCTCTCTTAACTGCACCCCTCCTCCACTCCCACCACCATTTTTGGCAAGCTTTCAATGGTGGACCAGACCTCCCTGGCCCTTCTTTCTACTGACATTTGGTATTAGTCTCATTTTGTGTGTCTGTGTGTGTGTGTTTATGTCCCACAACACACTTATTGTTACTTTATACTTACATCAGCATAAAATCAGCTACGATTTTTGGGGTGTTATTTTTTGGTCATACCTGGAGATACTTAGAGGTTACTCCTGACTCTGCACTCGGGAATTACTCCTGGCGATGCTCAGGGAACCATATGGGATGCTATGGATCTAAACCCGGGTTGGCCACATGCAGGGAAAACATCCTCCCCACTGTGCTAGCACCTATCTGGTCCCTACAGTCAGTTAGTTGATTACTCTGAGTTGTAATCTGATGCCATTTGCTTAATTTTTTTTTTGCTCCAATTGTTTCAGATTTAGACATTGGGAGTGCTTTTAAGTGACTCTTATGTCTCTTTTAAATTCATTGAAGGCTCCTCTTTCATAAGCATGTGTTTGCTTTTAGTACTTCAAATTGCACGGGTTCATCTTGTGCGTTCTTTTCCCCAGAAGAAACATCAAGCTCTTCTTTAAGGAACAATAATTCCTCTTATTGAAGGTTGGTGTTAGAAAGTAAGATCTGGTTACTGATGTGCAGATGGTTCACTGGGGTATCAGTGCTTCTGGAGACCTAAGTTTGTGACTTTACCTATAATTCTGCTTCTATATAACCACAACAACACCACTACAGAAATTCAGCAAGTCAGGCAGGGTAAGTGATTCAAAAATCCATATTCTGCAGTTAAGATATGATATTGGGCTGCAAAACTTTAGCCACAAGGATTCTTCTGTATACAGCAAGTACGAAATATTTAAAAATGGACTCCATGTGTTCTTAATGGAAAAGGCTAACAGAGTGTTCATTTCTTTAACTACTAATTCTAGGATCTGAACAAGGTAAATTAGCAATCTGGGATGTGCAGGCCCCATCTTGACGTGACAGATGACTAGTCACAATACTGTGATGAATGAGTCTGTAAACCAAACACATCAATACCTGATGGCCGTGAGAAGGACAGAGCTTGTTACCTTCGATGAGGTTAAAACCTTTCTCTCAGGCGTCATGTTCAACTAGGCTCCATAGTTACAATTTGATCCCAAAACAAAGAAATACAGGTCAATGATTGAAGGCAATTCTTTGCCATCAAATTAAGATGTGACAAATGTGTCTATTCTTCATGGACAATATTTTGCTTCTTCTGAAAATCCAAGATTAAAGAGAAATGGAAAAAAAGAAAACTAAGTTATTAAACATTTACTATTTTAATTATCCAGTTGTTTATCTCTGTTAACTGATATATTTTCCATAACTTTTTTAATTCAAAAAAATTCTGTAATAAGAAATAACAAACAAAATAACAAAATGAGTGTAGTAAATAAAGTTTCAATGAAAGGCATTGAAACCATTGTCTTAAGACCAGTGTCTTAAACAGACATTATTTATAAAGAAAAACTATATGCTATTGAAATTCCTTCAGGCATATCTTGTGATTTTACTTAGTATGATATATTTTTTTTCTGAGATTTGGAAGATCTACAATTCCAGGGAAATTAATATGCCCCACATAATTTCTTCTGCACATTGTTGTGTAATCTGTTTTATGAGCCATAGTTTATTGTACCAAACTCAGCAATTATCCAGTCACATACAATTAGATCTTGATGTTAATTGGGAGACACCATCAGTTCTGCAATGGTATGAATATGTGGGAAATAATGATTCTCTTGACTTGATTAAGAACAATCCACTTAGCAATTCTTTTCTCTAGGAAATATAATGGGCCTCTCTGTTACTCAAGTGACCTCTCTGTTACTCAAGAGACCAGAGACCAGTCTCTGGTCTCTGTTACTCAAGTGACCAGGTAAGTCAGTGATGTAACTTACAAAGTCAGACCTTTGTAATCTAAGAAGATACAACAAATTAATGTTCAAGATATGATTAGTGAAAGGGTGAATGAATGACATAAAGAAGACATAAAGAGATGAAGGCCACACTGAGATCAGAAATCAACACAATTTATTAATTCTGTGTTAAAGAATTGAAATTAGTCTTTTCTTTCTGTCTCTTTTTCAATAATATTAAGGTTAAACTTGTGTAACTCAAGTTGCTGCCATTCCTATTTCTAAACGATGGTATTCTATACCAATTAGTCATTTACTCACCAAGCATAAACAGTTCCTTAGTAAGGCTCTGTGAAATATTAGCCAATTATTCACCTTGAAATAACTACTTTAAAAAATCACACATCATGGCCACCATGAGATACTTTCGATCATAGGCACCATGAGATGTTTTTGATGCTTTACCCTATTTTTTTATTTTAAACTATTGTGAAGACCCACCTGTTTAATACTCTCTTTTGTTATGTATGCAACATCTGTGTATATCACTTGTTTTGCAAAAAAACAAATGGCATTAGTAAAGACAATGGTGCTTAGTAGGCTTTCTCTGGTGGTCTTGATAAACTTAATCAGCAAACAAAGACACAAATGTCTTTTTCTTTCTCTCTTTAGCATTTTTAGTCAAACATTTAAAAGCATGATACATATTTAAGTGTACAAAATCTTCAAAGACATAGAACTATGTGTGTTGTAGCATTTCTCAGAAAACTTGGAGCCTATAATAAATTAGTCTTTCTTTCTTTAAAAAGTCTTTGTGTCTAAGGAATAAAACCAAATAATTGGACAAAATGTTATCTCTATATTCTTACCCAACTCTATGAACTCTAGTTTCATTAAATCTATGTGCACATTGATTAGATTATATTTTGAATAAGTATCCTAATTGCTTGTGACTGTGCCAGATAGAGAAGGAAACTAATATGTTCCTATCAAAAAATAAAAAGTGACTTATCACACAACAAACTATGGGAAGACTGTGGTCCATTAAACAGTAAGTATAATTTCACAAATATGTACAAAAAAACACAGCTCTGAAATCACACTAATTGTCTGTCATGAGTGTCATTTGTAGGCCAAATAACTCTGAAAAATGTCTGTCAATTCCAGACGTTTCCAACTGAATGGGGCAACAGCCACCACATGTCATACAATACACCACACACAATGTAAACATACTATTCACATCCACAACTGAGATATTTATGGCATTTTCCATGGTTGCCATGTCAACCAATGTAGCCACCAGGCCATTAAATCATGCTGTCAGCAGGCCAAGACAGTAACACTGCAGAAAAATTCCAGTTGCTGACATGAAACATTAGATTTATCATTTCAAGACTTCTTTTTAAGGTTTTCTTCTTGCTCTCTGCTCTTTACTTCTTTTAAGTTGGGTCTTTTTAGATAGCTGGTTTTCTGAATTGTATAAAATCATAAAGTAAATTTCAAGTTGAAAAAAAATCTTTGAGTGTCCAAATGTATGAAAATTCATACGTATTTCTATTCCAGAATGGGTTTCCATTATGTATTTTTAAGTAAGAAATAATCAAGTGCTGTCTTGAGGAAATTGGATAAGAAAGGGCTTCAATTGTAGACAAGTGGTTAGATCTGTGTTCATTGTAAATATGTTTCTTTCCTCTTATAAAAGAGAACAAACTCACAAAATCATTAGGAATTAATTAGCATTACAACTTGGGAAGGAGAATATAATAGAAAGAGGATTCTGAAATTATTATTTGAAATACTGTATTATTCTGTGATAAAAATTCCCATGTAATTTGAATGGCAAAATATAGCAAAGAGAAAGAATAAGACAGAAGAAGTACAAACACACATATAGCAAACACACACACACACACACACGCACACAAAATAGATTGAACAAAGAAGCCAAGAAAAGAAGGGTAAATGTGGGGAGATTCCATCTATTTAGAGGTCAAAACAAATTGGCATGATTGAGATGATTGAGATGGGGCAAAACTAGAGTTTGCCATAGAACTGGATGTCCTGTTGGTCCAGTTTTTTTCTTCTAGGTTCTATCCACAGGACATGCTTAGTTTATGAAAATTAACTGGATAGTTCATTTATGATAAGCTTATTTTCTTTGTTAAACTTTTATCAATTTTACCAAGACAGTATAGCTTGTTTTAGAATTCAATTTTAGGGGGAGATTAACTAACCGTCTTTTAAAGTTCAGCTCCTGAATCTGAATATAACTGGGGTAACTGAGGTCACATTTCCTGGATTCCAGGAAAATTCCAAACGATGATTCAGCAAATTAAACCATTGCATCATGTAGTAAAACCTGACATCTAGTCCCACTTCTTCCCAGCCCTCAAAGACTAGGAAGGTCAGATCAAAACCCTTTAACTTGGAAACAGTAGCTACACATAACACTACAAAGGAAACAACATGCTCTCATCAACTTAAGGGAAGTTGAAGAATAAAAGTTGATAAGGGTAGATAGAGGGTCTATCTTTTAGCAGCTTTAAAATAAAGCCAGCGGAGCTTAGTTCCTGCCAAGGCTTAGGTAGAAATCATTCTTCACCTGCCCTGGTGGTTAGTCCCACTGGATTAGCAAAGAAATCTGTAATGATTAACTGGCCTTATGCATACAATGGTAACTCGCAGATACAACTTCTTATCATCCATGAGCTCAGTAATTTAATACTTAGTCATGCTCCAGGTTCAGACAAGGAAGTTTACAGCTATTAATATTTTTTTAATCTGGATTTTTGTTAAAACTTGTAATTCAGTTTAACTTCTACTCAAGAGAAAAGGGGAGTATTTTTTAAATTTTCAAAAAGATCAAAATTGTTCCCAGAGAGATTCCTAAGAATGTTTTCAATTTCAAGTAAGGCATTTAGTAGATTGTTTACAGATTAACTCTCTTAAAAGGTACTTGTGACAAAGAATGAATATAATTGGAATGAAACAGTACAGATTAGAAGTACTCAAAACAAAAGGTAACTCAGAAAAAAACAGTTTCTTCACAAAATCAACTTCAATAGTCTATACATAGTTAATATGATAGTATGGATTGTGGATGGAAGAGATAGCTCAAAGGGTTGAGCATATGGTTTACAAGCTAGTGGCACAGGTTCTATCCCCAGTATTGAGTGAGCCTTTCAAACACTGTAATATTTCCAATTTCTCACCAGGAATGGTTTTAAAAATGCCATATTTCTCACTTGCTATGTTGAAGAATAGAACTTCATATTATTTAAATGGTTTCACAGATTTGAAATTTCTTGGGACATCTCCCTTTTTCTTTCCACTTTGGCTATTTATCCATCTAGTTAGTTAATTTGCTGAGTTTATTCTACATGCCAGGCCCTTATCTGTTGTTGACGATATATGGTAAGAGTCAAATTGGATCCAGGTCAAGTGGAACAGACATTATTGTCATTGTGGCCTGCAACAGAATCTACTTTGTTCTGGCTTTGGGTTTTTTAAATCTCCTCTAACCTTTTTTCATCTCTAGGATTCTGGCTTTGAATTTAGGTTTCTTAAATATCAAAAGTGATCATTTTACACTGTTCCTCTTACTGCCTTTCTGGCCTCTATTCCACAAAAAGATTCAAACAATCACTGTATCACTGTCTTCCCGTTCATCATCGATTTCCTCGAGCGGGCACCAGTAACATCTCCATATGACCTGTCTCATGCAAGTAGAGCCCAAGGGTACCTGCTTGCTCCAGGAACATAAAGAGCCTCAAGCCATTCCATCAGGTCATGGGAATGAGGTCTATAATTGTTACTGGTATTTGACATATCAAATATGACACGGGTAGCTTGCCAGGCTCTGCCGTGCGGGTAGCATACTCTTGTAGTCATCTCAAAAATCCAGCATTTATTGATGATCCGGGCTGTGATAGGCTGGTCTGTTGGGTGGAGTTCTGATGAGGGGGAAGTCCAGATGTGGGAATGGAGGTCCTCATGGAGTGGGGCGTTGTCTGGCTTGTTGTGACTTGCTTACTGAAGTATAAAGTAAGCAAGTCATATAATGCTTACTGAAGTATAAAGGAATAGGGATTTTACACTGTTCCTCTTACTGCCTTTCTGGCCTCTATTCCACAAAAAAGATTCAAACAATATTAACACGAAATTTATACCTCACTGAATAAAACAAAATAGGTTGTGATGGAATGAATGGCAGTCTTTAGGATAGATAGTACTTGGGTTTGCAGTCCTTCAGAATCTGACTCTAGATTTTCTTCTCATGGTCATATATTGTCTCCTCTAGACCCTCATATGTCTCTGCTAAAAATATCCCTACTTTGTTTTTATTTAAGATGTATCCTTTGTCTTTTACCTGGAAAGCCCTCTCCTCAATTTCTGTGCATAAAAATTTACCCATGCTTCAGACTTTATGCTTAAATGCTTCCTCCTCTACAAAACAAGTAAATGCTAGTATACTACTGACATCTCCCAAAATTCATGCATTGTTGGGAGTCTGTAATAATTCCTGAACAGCAGAGCCTGGCAAGCTACCCTTGTCGTATTTGATATGCCAGATACCAGTAACAATTATAGACCTCATTCCCATGACCTGATGGAATGGTTTGAGGCTCTTTATGTTCCTGGAGCAAGCAGGTGCCCTTGGCCTCTGCTTGCATGACACAGGTCATATGGAGATGTTACTGGTGCCCGCTCGAGCAAATCGATGATGAATGGGAAGACAGTGATATTTGTTCCTGGAAATTGGAAATATAATAAATCAAAGATTCCTTTATTATTTTGCTGGATAAAATTTAAAAGATGATATAGAAAAATACTTAATATGGCAAATTAAATTTGCGTTGTTTATAGTCATTCTATTGAGAAAATATACACATTGGAGAAAAGATTCTTTGTTATTGTTTTGGGTCATATATGGATCCATTCATGAATTACTCATGGATCTGAACTCAAGATTACTTTCGGAGGAGCTTGGGAAACATGTGCAATGCTGGGTACCAATTCACAGCTGGCCAATACAAGGCAGTTGTTCTACAGTGTCTTAATTCTCTAGACCTGTTGAGAAAATACCCTTCTATATTTAAAATTATACTCCAATTTAACAGAGCAGTTCACACATGCCATTGATGACTGAATACATCAAATTCTAACATGATTTATTTCATTTTACTAATTAATATCAAAATTATCAGTCAACATTTATATTGGAAATATGCAACAATGAGGTGGGAATCCTATTTGGTGACTCTTATAATATGTAATTAATAAGTAGCTCAATTTTCAAAAATAAACTTGTATGGGAACAAAGGTTTAGCTTTAAATGCAGTTAAAATGGCTTCATGGAGAGAGAGAAAGAGAAAGAGGAAGAGAGAGAGAAAGGGAGAGAGAAAAGAGGTAAAGTGCCTGTCATAGAGGCAGTTTGGGGACAGGGGAGGGAAATGTGCACTGGTAGAGGGATGGGTGCTGGAACACTTTATGACTGAATCCCAATCATGAACATTTTTTGTAATTGTATATCTCACGGTGATTTAATAAAAACAATTGAAAAATGGCTTCACTCAGATTAATTAGCTAGGAGAATATTACGCAAAGGATGATTTTATACTTTTTAATGAATTGTGTGATGTTAATTAATTATACCAGTCAAATAGATGGTACGAAATAAACATGCATACATACATCTCCCTGAAAGTCAGTTAGTTGCTAGACTTTTATCTGAATATTACAATACATGAGCCAATAACCTGTATTTAAAGGAGATGGAGCAACGTTTTGACGGACTCACCTGTAAGTAATGTGACTTATCATATAATACAAAGAAAATGGAGTAAAGTCTCTGAAACTCTTGGTACTCCAGTCTGTTTTCTGTTTTCCATTGTGTTCCAGTTTTCCCACTTTGGTTTCAGTCACTTGCACCAAAAAGGGAAAAAAAATCAAACAGGAATTTTCTTTCTTTCTCTTTGCTGTTCCCTTTGAAGTTGTGTTGACTTTACAAACATTATTTGGCTGTAACCTCAAACTTACAGAAGCATTGCAATAATAGTGCAAAAAAAACCAGAATGCCCTTTAGTCATATTACACGTTAATTTCTATTTTCTCCTATTTGCTTCCTCGTCCATTCTTTACCTTCTCTTCATGCATTATATGCCAGATAGTGCAAGATGTTGTCCAGTTCCCAGGCCACATTGTCCAACTTTAACTAAATATATTTCTTCCGTTTTCTTTTGGGTTCTTGATATGTATAAACTAAACAATTTCTTTATAATTATGTCATTTATTACGTCTACTTGTGGCAGGACCCTAAGTCTCCTAAAAATTAATGGTTTGCATATGTCTTACTATTTCCACAAAATTTTGCATAACACGCCTTAGACAGGTAGGCACCATGCTGCCCAAACACTTGAACTCAAATTTCTTTCAAGTTCTGATAATTCAAGAATATTAAAATAAAAATTAAAATATTGCATATATTTAACAACATCCTTGTGAAATCTAGCTATTTCATAATCATAAAGAAACATATCTCCTACAATAAATATATGAAAATGAATACTTTACATTCTTTTTTTTTTTTTTTTTTTGCTTTTCAGGTCATACCCGGCAATGCTCAGGAGTTACTCCTGGCTCTGCACTCAGGAATTACAACTGGTGGTGCTCCGGGGACCATATGGGATGCCAGGGATAGAACCTGGGCTGGCACAGTTTGGCTTCGTGCAAGGCAAACGCCCACCCACTGTGCTATAGCTCTGGCCCCTACTTTACATATTTTTAATATCATTCATGTCAGTTTTTTACTCTGAGGTTTCCTGTCACAATATCAGTACTAGAACTTCTTGAAGGACTTTTTATAAAACAACATTTTTATGGTTAGAACAGGTGCTAGATATATATTTTTGAAATTGATTTATAGTATCTTCATTAAAAAGTATGAAATGAATCAATTTCTAATTATCTCAGCTGTACTTAAGATGCCACTTCCTGCTGTTAACATCCAGCTGAATGTGATTCCTGAGAAAAATACAAATTAAAGTGTTGCAGAACACCTATAAGCCTAAAAGTCTCTGCATCTGCCCTGGATTGCCTCCTGCAAATCACTTCATAGATAAGGGGGTAGTTTAAATGTGGCAGTTTATCTGACCATGTATTCTGTACTGGCTGGTATAAATATTCTCTCATGTTACCACAATCATCATGGGACTAGCTAGATCTTATATTTGCCTGGCCACATTGGATCTCTAAGTAATTAGACCAGAGAGAAATGCTATTTGTCTTTAAGCAAGCAAGCATGGCTCCCTGATAACTCAAAGGCGACTAAAATACAAAACTATCATGAAGTAGACGAGACTCTTGTGAAGGCTTGGAAAAATATTTAACTGGCATTAGTATAGTCTTTGGTACAGAGACATGCCATATCAGAACCCCCTTCTCTACCCTCTAAAGGCATTTCCAGGCAGATCTTGGCTCAAAACATTATCATATAAAAGGGCCTAGGTGAGGTGCTGGGAGAACTTACCTGAGAGCATTTGACCCTCCTTGCTTTCCATAATAGTGGGAGGTCTGAGTTGCAGGGGTATAAAACCAGCCTGCTTCCTCTCTCACTCTCTTTTAGGGCTCTCTTTTGGGGCTCACACTCTTCTTGGGAGTCTTGTCTTTGTCTCCTCTTTACAGGGCCTTTACAGGTGGTGGCCGCCATCTTGGCCTACACGTGGCTGGGGTTCTAGCCAGGAATCCTAAGCACAGGGTTTTTCCTGTTGCTGATATGTATGCCTGAACCTGTGATAAGTAAAGCTTTTTAAAACTGTATCGAATTCCTGAGTCTTCATCCATTCCCTGCCGGCCCCGGAGGTAGAAAGGAACTTCGCTTCCCGGCACTGTTGGGGACTCCGGTGGTGTCCCCGACATTAAAGAATGACCTAAAACCTGAGCTCGGCAGGAGAAAGAGAGCAGCATGGAATGCCTTCAAGAGCATCGAAGAAATAGCTAAAAGGACAAAGAACCTCTGGCTCCGGGCACATCTCTTTGACTCCACTGTTCTCCCTGCATTAGCATATGCCTCAGAGACCTGGACCCTACTAAAGCAGGATGAGAATGATATTTGGGTCTCCTAAAGAGGAATCAAAAGAGCTATGCTTGGAATATCACACCTCACTCAAGTGAGAGAATGAATCCGGAGCTTTGACCTCCATAGCTGTTCCAGTCAGGGACACTGTCCCGTTTGCCAAGGCATTGAAAATCAGATGGACTGGACATGTAATGCAATTTGGAGACAACGGCTGGACTAGAGCCATTACCGACTGGTTCCCACGGGATGTCAAAACATCACTGGCTGCCCACCTACAAGATGGTTAGACTTCTTCGTCAAGACACTGAACGAACGGTGTGAGACTCTTCATATTCCTGAAGCAACCAGATGCCATTGGGATACACTGGCATATAATAGGGTCCAATGGAAATATTATTGGTGTCTCCTCGAGGAAATCAATGAACAACGCTATGTCAAGTTATCAAGTGATCAAGTGATGCTTTAATATCTGTTTTATATCTCTACAGAAGGACTTCACTGGAGTTTTAGGGAATTGAGGACTCAGGTTCACTAATGGTAATGGACTTTAGCAGGCATATTAGCATTACCTAATTAGTAATAATGTAGACCATACCCTGGAGAATGATTCTATATTAAAAATCAGTCTCCAGGGCATTAAGGTAGATCTAAGGGCTTGAATATAATAATATATATTAGTCTTATGTCTGGTTCTGGCATCATATGGTCCCATGAGTAGCTCCAGGATGACTCTGGTGATCCTTAGCAACACTACCCTTTAATAGTACACATCAACAGGCCTGTGCACCTAATCATCATACCTGGAGAACCAAACCAACCATTATTAGGAATGGCCTCTGGGTGCCTTGAGCTTGTGAGTAGTCCATCCCCCATGCCCCCCCCACACACACCCACCTTCCCATATACAAAATAGTCTATATCATATCATTGCTCTTAAAACAAATAACTCACAAAAGAAGTGAATAATATAGTCTATGATAAAATGCCGCATTGGCTGTTACCTAAAATAATTGCTTTTCTGGGGCCGGAGCGATAGCACAGTGGGTAGGGCATTTGCCTTGCATCGCGGCCGGCCCATGCCGGCACAGGTTCGATCCCCAGCATCCCATATGGTCCCCGAGCACCGCCAGGAGTGGTTCCTGAGTGCAGAGCCAGGAGAAGCCCCTGAGCAATGCCGGTGTGACCCAAAAAAGCAAAAAAAAAAAGTTGCTTTTCAAGCACATTATGTGCTTCTTGCATTTTATAGGTAGATCAAGTGGGGCCTGAGTTGCGACGGTTAAGATGTTTGCCTTGCGCACTGCTGTCCTCTGGCATTATCCCCAGCACTGCCTACGGTCCTCTACCCAAACACCCCCATAAATTAATAGATAAGTAGATTGATTAATATTCACTTAATAATCACAAACTGAGATCCCTTTTTAGTGAAAATTTAATCTTTGTTGTCTTCTATTAATTCTAATATGTACTTGGACACAATCTCAAACTTCTCAAATGATAAAGTATATGTTATTTTTGCAGGGTGGGGAATTTAGTACTCAGACTATTTCTGGATTTGTGGTCAGAGGTACCCATAGAGATGTTTGGGGAACATATATATGGTAGTGCAGATTCCAACCATAGTCAGTGAAATACAAGGCAATTGACAGAATACCTGCATCATCTTTCCAGACATGAGAGTTTTGGTTCCTTTAAACAAAGAATTAGCATTGGAAAACAACCTGGTTTTGTTTATTTTAAGAAAAGATGTATTTTAACTGAAAAAAAACCTTGCTCATTTAAATTTGTCTTCAACAGCTTTCATATGTAATCATTTAGTGGATCTATCAACATCACACTCATTTTTGTTTGAGAAAATCAGGGTTTACACAATTGTCACACATAAAATAATCTGAATACACCAATCAGTGCTATAAAGTTTGAGACTTTTAAAAGTAATGAATTGCTCCATCTCTGGCATATGGTGTTTGTAGTGTGGTCAATAGACTGGGATACCAAGAATTGTGTTTGAAACAACACTGTAGCTGAAGGACCGGGAGACAGCCTGGAGCAGGGTAGGTTGAACAACCTGACGCCAGCTTAGATGCAGCAAGGTAGGCAGCCAAGCTGTTGCCTTGTACCATTTATCTTTTTCACTTAGAGATGAGCTTGCAGCCTCTGAGCAAAGTGCCAATGTCTGCAGCTGCTTGTGCTGCCAGACAGTGAGTCTGATGTGAATCATTAACAGAAAGTACCGTGACCTCCACTTGCAATAGAGAAAGGCTTCCAGACTTGGATTATACACTAGCAAGCAGGCCCCCAAATCAGGGTACACAGAGAAAAGGTGTGATTGAGTGGTGCCAGTCAGAAGAGGGGATGCAGTGGCTGGGAAGACAAAAGCCAATACATTTACACAGCACACACTTTTTAAGGACTGCCAGAAAGAAATCTGGCATGATGTAACAAATAACCAAATAGAATAAATTTTTAAGCACTGCTTCCTAGCTCAGAAATAAAATTATATTTAAATTTCCTGCCTCTGTGTAATCAAAAGAAACCAACTGAAAGAAATGCGCACTTCAAGGCTGTAAATCTGAAACTTCCTAATCCCTGAAAGTCCACACTAGACTTCTTGCCTCCATGGAAACAACAAAGCATTCAGCCAACTGATTGGCCTCCAATGAATTTTAGATAAGACAGCTTGGAAGGGAATAGATGTGATTTTAATGCAGAAGAAAGCTTGGAAGGGAGGTCCACTTGGTTCATATTTGAATAAAGCAAACAACGCAGACGAAAGGCTGACAGCTGTAAATGACATTGTCAGTACAAAAAATTATCAGCCAGTTTACAATCTGTTTGCTTATGTTGAACAAACAGACTGTGTGTGGCATCCTTCGGCCTCGTGAATGGCAGAAATACTTGCAGGCTTCAGAAAAGCTATCTGCTCCCCTGCAGCCCAGCCACAATTAGATCGCCATTTGACAGCCATGCTGAAAAGGAAACTGTCCCCTCCTTTTCCCCATACCCCCTTGCTCTTTGCTTTCTCTTTCCCTTTCTTTCCCTTTCTTCGTCTTCTTCATAAGACAAGCACTGAAGTTGGGCAGAGACACTTGTCTTGTTGTATGGACGGTGTGAATTATGTTAGTTCTGTTGCTGGATCAAGCCATTTACTATGTGTCTGACATTCCAAATGAGAGATCTTCAGTAACCTAGCAAGGTTCAGTGCCAATAGTCTTCATTTTTATTCCTTACAGGAAGCAGAATCCCAGAGTCCTCTAAAGAATGCACTTTTTGCTTCTTTGTGCAGCCTGTCTCAAAGGCCCTTTGCTTTGAACTTGCTAACGTTGCATTTAGTGCTAAAAGAAAACATCACTATGTCTGTGGCAGTGAGCATCCAGTCCGGGTGCTCCCTGAGCAAGCTTGAGAAGCCCAAGTTTCAGGAGGAATAACAGCTGAGTGTGCCCTAAGTCCTCTTGGGGGGTTGGGCTGGAGTCTTTCACCCAGCCCCCACCCCCAAAGAATGAGTTGTGTGGTCCCATTGCTTAATCCCCTCTGTGTTCTGCAAACTCATAACACAGAAATAGCTTCCTTTGTTCAGAAAGAATGGAGAGCAAACACAGGTACTAATTTTATCCCTCACGTTTTATTCAGAGACTCACCCTTGTTTAACTACATCAGAGAGATTTAAGCCTCTGGTGGTGCCTTTTCATGGGGCCTCAAGGCTATTTGGGTTCTCTGAGCTTTTTACCTATGCGATTCTTGCTCATATTGAAGTAATACACCCTTCTGCCTCAGGACGCAGTCATCACTTTCGCATTATTGAACATTGAAAGCAAACTATTCTTATAAGAAAACTGTGCTTGCTTATAAAACCTAGGATTTAGTTTTCATGCTCTACTTTGTATTTTGTTATATTATTGTCTATGTCTTATTCTGCCAATGTTAGCCAAGAAGTACTAACTTGGTGGAGAAAATCAAGTCTTACACTTTGGCTCCCTTTTCTTTTTTTATATGAAGGATAGGTTTGGAGATATTTGGTTAATTTTGGGACAAAAATATTGATAATAGGTGAGTGGGGTGTGTTTGTCGCCGATAAGGAGGGGCAAAACAGGCAAACAGAAAGCCGGAAGACTGTGGTAATTACTGTTAAGCAGCGAAGCATCAAAACACCTCTTGTATGGAAAGTTCATCCAATTACCACTAACCTAGAGAGGAGAGTTCTGTTTCTGCTGTGCTTTTCATTTTAATCTAAATTGCTGTTTCTTTTTCTCTGATATGGCCATCGGTCATAAAGAGTTGACCATCATTAAAACTGTTTGATTTGGAACCCAGCAGTGTTTGACTAAGAGGGTAAATGCAAATGTGATGGAAGAATAAGGATAAATTTACATATCAGCCTCAGCTCACATGGAGAGAGTAAACATTATGTTTATCTCAAGTGCCACTTTATGATTTCAGTAGAATATAAAACTGACCTTGGCCTAGTCATTGCAAAGGCCTAAATGAAATATATGGTTGTCTAAATACGATTTACTCAAGTAGAACTTGTGGGCAAACCCGCTGCAATTCAGCAAACAGGACCAGAGAGAGCAGACCTGGAGCACATTTTGTTCTGATAAATTCTTAAATAAAATTTGAAAATGAGATGTTGGAGAATAAAAAGAACAAAATGATGTTACATCATGAATCTTTGCAAGCATCATGAATTAAAAGATTGTAGTTAGTGAGTTATCTAAAAAAATTAAATAGCATGAAAGCTTAAAAAGCAGCATTAACACTTTAATGTAGAATGTGCTTTTATCAAATCTTTGTTATCATTTAGGAACAAGAGTAAGGCTGTCATTTGTTTGATTTCTAGAAACTATAATTGATTCAAAGAACTTCAACACCCCATAGGTAGTTTACATTTCAGAAGAATAATTTCTTTTGTCTGTTTGAATCAACCACGTTTGCATTTTCCATAACATTTTTAATTAGTTTTTTCACAAGCTAAGTCAACATTCATCAGTGTGTGAAGGAACATGAGAGTTTTGTCCATAATTAAGGCTTTCAAACGTGCAGGAAAAAATATTTGGAGACAATTACATGCATTTGCTTTTAAATCTTACCACTGCTTTCATATCTATCAGTTCATTGCAGAAAGTAAAAAACAGAAAACAAAAGATTATATTCTTATAATAAAAGTTTATGGCCTAATATATAGTAATGTTTATATATGTAATTTTATATATAATTTGAGTTATCCTGGGAATTTTGCCCAACTTGAAGAGCAAAATATTCTAAATAAGAAAATATCAAATGTTAGGGGAGGTTACAGCTTTAATTAAAAGACTAAAGAATATTCTTGTAGAACCCCATTATCCATTTATAATACAAATCCCACAAAGGAAATATTATTTAAATTAATAAAATTTACACAAATGCATAGACCTTAACAGAAGACCCTATGGAAACTTTGTATCTATATACATAGGAAATGGTGTGTTTACAGGGGGCTTTGGGTAGTGGTGAGAATAAAACACAACTGATAATGGGTATGAGTTTCTTTGGGGGGGATTAGATGTGTTATAGATTATGGTGATGGCTGCTCAAATCTGTTAATGTACAAAATACACTGGACTGTATATTGTAAATGGGTCCACATTGTGGTATGAGAATTATACCAAAACATAATTGATAATTATAGGAAAAATGAATAGGCCAATCAAGTTATCAAGGATGAACTTTTGAAAAGTGCAGTCTCCAAGAGACAAACAAAGCACATTTAAATTATGACTCAAACAGTTTATTTCCTATCACAGACTGTCTCTAGCTCATCAAGGGAATGGTGTCAAAATCAAAGCCAAGATTAAAAAAGAAAAATTCTTCTGGGTTATCTGGACTATCCCAGGCACGGTAGGCTAGAAAAGAGATAGGGCCTTGTGGAATTGCAGTCTAGCTGGAGAGAGGCAGAAGCATATAATCAGCAAACACCTAACAAGACCTTTTCGTCCATGAGTGAATGTTATTTCCGCATGCAAACATGAGAAAATTTGTCACTGAGGGGAAAGAATTTTTTCTAAAGGGTATCATTCTTGTCCCAATCCCTCAAATTAGAAGAAAAACGTTGAGAATTAACTTGTAACAAATTTTAAATTATAAGTGATGCAAAGACTGAAAGAAAAATATGAACATTCTCATGAGATGAAGCAGATGGGTGCATGATAAAAATGATAGAAAAGTGCTTTTCTTTATACCAAACCCTTGCTGTGAGCAGCACATTACTTAATCTCAGAGTCCTAAGAGGGGAGTGATTAATAATGATGATTGCTAGTGAGATGCTCATGATCATCAACGATGTCACCTCCGTTTCTACCTCTGGATGAGGAAACTAAAGAATGAAGAAATTTGTCTGAAATGTGGTCTGCATCTCTAATATATGTCTATATTAGCAGAGAAGTAAATTTCATCCTTTTTACTTCCTATTATAAATATTCCAACCTAACCTCAAACACACAGTTCATATTCTAAATTCATGAATGTATTATCTAAAAATGTCATTACTATTGTTAAGCAGTCATAATAATAAATTTTTTGTATTGCAAATAAAGCTACAAAAGGATCCTTGTTTCTTTGTCAAAAAATAAATAAAAAATAAAAAACATTTAAAAAAGAAATTTGTCTGAAGTCAGTAGATCATAAAACCATTTTTTAAAAGCTCCTGAATTTGCATTTTCTGACTTAACCATCATTAGTAGACATTAATAGACACCACTTATCAATAACTTTGAGGCTTCTTTATTAAGTTTATGTTCTATACTTAATGAAGAAGAGCAGAGATTAAAAAAATAATGTATTGTCAATCACTGGAAATTTTAAAAGAATACAAAAAGTTATTTGTTGGAAAAAGATACAGTTAAGTATTGATATAAAATGGGAGGAGGTGGGATTTGGGCCACTCTTGGTTCTGCATCTAAGGATCATGCCTGCTGGAGCTTGGGTGACTTACTCAGAACACGGTTAGTGTACGGATTTAAACAGGTCAATAGTATGCAAGATACATGTCTTATACCCTGTATTTTTTCTCCAGCCCTTAAATAGTTTTTGCGTCCTCTTTCAACTTTGTTAATCTGACATACTGACTACAGAATCCTAAGACTAGACCTGAGTCCTGGAGGATGGTCATACAGTATTGGCACTGCACAATTCAAGGTAGTGAGGGACATTTTACATTTACACATGTCATGGAAAAGAATATTTATGATGTTTGAGTATAGAATACTGAATATTTATGTTAACATTTTCTGCAGATTATAGGACAGAGATTTAAAGGACAATAGCAATTCATTGCGTGTCTCCAGGTTACTTTTTATACTTGACACTTGAGACTTGACATCCCGTTATTCATCTATTTGCTTGAGCGGGTGCCAGTAACATTTCCATTTGAACCTATCATGTGCCAGTGTAGCCTAATGGCATCTGGTTGCTTCAGGAATACGAAGAGCCTCAAACCGTTTGTTCAGGGTCTTGACGAGAAAGACTGACATCCTGAAGGTGGGCGGCCACGTGATCTTTTGACATCCTGTGGGCTCCAGTAGGTAACACCTCTAGTCTAGCGGTCTTCTCCAAATTGCATTACATGTCCAGCCCATCTGATTTTCAATGCTTTGGCAGACGAGACAGCATCCCTGACTCTGGAACAGCGACAGAGGTCGGAGCTCCAGATTCCTTCTCTCACTTGAGTGAGGCATGATATTCCTAGCATAGCTCTTTCTATTCCTCTTTGGAGACCCGAATAGCATTTTCATCCTGCTTTCATAGGGCTCAGATCTCTGAGGCGTATGTTAATGCATGGAGAATGGTAGAGTTGAAATGATATGCCCGGAGCCAGAGGTTGTTTGTTTTTTGCTATTTCTTTGATGATTTTAAAGGTATTCGATGCCGCTCTATTCCTTCTGTGCAGCTCAGGTTTTATTTATTTTTTATTTTTTAAAGTATTTAATTATACCACTGTGAGATATACAATTACAAAGATATACAATTAAAAAGTTCATATTAGGGTTTTGGTCATACAGTGTTCCAGCACCCATCCCTCCACCAGTGCCATCTGCCACCACCAAAGTCCCGGTTCCCTCACCCCTCCCCAGCAGGCCTCCATGGAAGGTTCTTTATTTCTTTCCCTTTCTCTCTCTTTCTCTTTTCCTTCCCTTCCAGACTATGGATTACAGAACATACATTAAAGGGTTGTCCTGTGTATCTTTTTGCCTGTATTTATGCTCAGTTCTAGCACACTGTTTCATTTTCTGTCTTATCTAGACTCTGACTCCCACACATTTGTGATAATTTCCACCTTTGACAAGACCTCCTGATATATGTTTTAATTGACCTTGGATATTGGTATCATAATATGTACATATATATTTATGTCATGCAAATAAATGCAGTCATTCTGTATCTGTCTCCTCCTTCTGGCTAATTTCACTCAACATAATCTTCTCCATGTCCATCCATTTATAGGCAAATTTTATGACTTCATTTTTCCTAACAGATGCATAGTATTCCATTGTGTAGATGTACCAAAGCTTCCCTATCCAGTCATCGATTCTAGGGCACTCTGGTTGTTTCCAGATTCTGGCTATTGTGAATAATGCTGCTATGAACATAGAAGTAGGGATGTGTATTTTTGGCTTCCCAGAGTATATTCCCAGGAGTAGTATGGCTGGGTCAAATGGGAATTCAATTTCTAGTCTTTGGAGGAATGTCCATATTGTCTTCCAGAAAGGCTGTACCTGCTGGCATTCCCACCAACAATGGATGAGTGTCCACTCTTCCCCACATCCACCCCAGCACTTGTTGTTCTTGATCTTTTGAATATGTGCCAGTCTCTGTGGTGTAAATTATTGTTTTGATTTGCATCTCTCTGATGATTAGTGATGATTAGGAATTTTTCATATGTTTTTGGCCATTCAAATTTCTTCCTTGTTTGTTTTCTTCTTGCAAAAGTTCTACCAGTGCCTGATATATCCTGGATATTAACCCCTTATCAGATGGATATTGGGTGAATATTCTTTCCCATTCTGTGGACTGCCTTTGTATCTTAATCACTGTTTCTTTTGATGTGCAGTAGCTTTTAGTTCCATGTAGTCCCATATGTTTATCTTTTCTTCTAGTTGCTTTGTTAGTGATGTTTCACCTTTGAATATGCCTTTAGCTTCAATGTCGTGGAGGGTTTTTCCTATATTTTCTTCAATGTACTTTATGGATTCAAGATTGATATTGAGATCTTTAATCCATTTTGATCTGATATTTGTGCATGGTGTTAGACACAGGTCCAAATTCATTTTTTTACATGTCACTGCCCAGTTTTCCCAACACCACTTGTTGAAGAGGCTTTCCTTACTCCATTTTGGACTCTTTGCACCTTTATCAAACATTAAATGATCACGTGTTTGAGGTTGGGTGTCAGGATACTCAATTTTATTCCATAGGTCCACAGGTCTGTTTTTTATTGCAATACCACTCTTTTTTTAATTACTATTGCCTTGTAGTACAGTTTGAAGTTGGGAAAGGTGATGCCTCCCATCGTCTTTTTCCCGAGGATTGCTTTAGCCATCCTTGGGGGTTTATTGTTCCATACAAATTTCAGGAGCGTTTGGTCAATTTCTTTGAAGAATGTCATGGGTATCCTTTTAGGGACTGCTTTGAATCTGTACAGAGCTCTAGGGAGTTTTACCATTTTGACAATGTTGATTCTCCCCATCCATGCAGCTCAGGTTTTAGGTCGTTCATCATGCTGACTTCTCGACCTTGGTACACATAACTGCTGAATTCAGAGATGTTTGTTCCATTGAGAGTGAATGGGGCTTCTGGAACTAGTTCATTTTTCATGAACATAGTTTTGCGAGATTCAGCTGTAGACCTATCTTTCCACATTCTCGGTTAAAGTCAGTCAGCATTTGTGCCGCTTGGCTAATGTTTGGTGTCATTAGAATGATGTCATCAGTGAAGCAGAGGTGGTATAGTGCCCACCGTCTATCTTCACTCCCATTCCTTTCCATTCTAATTGTTGCATGATGTTCTCGAGGGTGGCACTGAAGAGTTTTGGTGAAATGGTGTCACCCTGCCGAACCCCTCTTTTGACACCGATGATCACTTCTTTGTAGAATGGTGAGATCCTGTTGGTGAATCCATAATACACCTCACAATGTATTGGGTTTTCAATGCCCTGTTTGTCTAGGGTTTCGATGACTGCTTCAGTCTCCACATAATCAAAGTATTTCTTTAAATCAATGAACGTGACACAGAGTGGCATCCTGAACTCCCTATAAACTTCAATGAGCTTGGTTACCATGTGAATATGGTCGATTGTGATGAATCCTTTTCAGAAGCCAGCTTGCTCGCATGGTTGTCCTTCATCTAATGTTCTGCCAATCCTGTTCAGGATGACTTGAGTGAACAGCTTGTAGATGATGGACAACAGGCAGATGGGGGAGATAGTTGCCAATGTCGTGGATTTCTCCCTTCTTGAACAGTAGTATTGTCCTGCTGGTTTTCCATTAAGAGGGCACCTTGCCTTCAGACAGGTAGCGTGTAAAGTGCCGAGCCAGTGTATTGATGAGTACTGAAGGCAGATTCTTCAGGTGTTCCTGTGAATTGTCTGGTCTTGGTTCTGTTCCCTTCTTTACGGATGAAATTGCATGTCAGAGTTCAGAAGGGAGAACTTTGGGAATGACATATCCATATTGCAGAATTTGGGAAAGCAGGTAGGCTGCAAGTTGGCAGAAGTGGGAGCCAGGCAGTGAGCAGAGCCCCAACTCAGGTCCTGTGGCGGTGCAGAGAGCAGTGGGAACAGCCTTGAGGGCACCGTTGTGAGGCCCTAGCTCGTAAGACACACAGAGACAATAGTGCCTAGGTGCACGACAGGGCAAGGCTGGGGGGCGGGGGGCTTTTTTGGGGCGACTCTGGCCCAGGCCCTCGACTGGCCAAATGGGCAGCCTGGCAAGGCTGCAGCGAGCGGTCACAGTGAGGTTAGGGGAGCCCCTCATCTAGCGTCCCCCATTCCCGAACGACTCAGGTGGGACCTCAGACCCGACCCGCAGGGCGACACGATTACTGACACCTGACGGTTATCTTTCTTTACCATCTTTACTGCCGCCATGTTCACTGCGCTCATCAAGGAACACCATTGAGACTACTGGGGCACAGGCCATGTGTCCTCCAGCTATGTGGAGCGGCTGAAGGACATGACCTGCCTCTCAGGGCAGAGAGCGACATCACACTCAGCGATGCTCAGGGGTTACTCCTGGCTCTGCACTCAGGAATTACTCCTGGCAGTGCTTAGCCCAGCAAGCTACTAAGAGTATATCGCCCACACGGCAGAGCCTGGCAAGCTATCTGATGTGTATTAAATATGCCAAAACCAGTAATAAAAATGTTCATCTTCCTGACCCGGAAAGAGCCCTTAATATGGCAGCACTCAGAAGGACGAACAAGGAGGGCCTGATAAAATTTCAGGGCCATACTAAGCTGCCAAAATGACAAAGGACTAAATGACTGTCTGTACTTTCAATGCACGTACACTGGCAACGGAAGCATATATGGAGGACCTGATGGTGCAAGCGCAAAAGATTAAGTATGACATCATTGGTCTTACTTAGATGAGGAGGCGCCAATAGCATCAAGCTGTTTTTGACATGGGAGAAGAATTGTTCCTTGGACCATGTGATGAAAGAGGCGTCGGTGGCGTCTGTGTCCTTGTCAACACGAGCATGGCCGGGAACATTGATTCATTTGAATGCCTAACAAACCGAATAGGACGATTACACTTGAAGAGATGTGGCCCACTGCCAGCAGTTTCTATCTTCGTTGTCTACGCTCCAACATCCACATACAAGGAAGAAGAAATTGAGAAATTCTACATGGAACTGGAGTTCTATAAAAAGGATCACACCTTCTACAATATCATAGTCAGTGATTTTAATGCCAAGATAGGACCGAGAAGGTAGGCCAAAGAACTCCACATTGGGACCCATGTCCTAGAATGGAACGAACAGGGTGAGAGACTATCTGTGTTCATCATGTCCACCAAGACTGTTCATGGGAACTCACAGTTCCAGAAGGCTGAATCTAAATGTTGGACATAGGAATCCCTGGTGGACAGTTCCACAATAAAATTGAACGTATCATCTTCAATCAACGGTTTTGCCTGATTGATATTGCTGTTGTCCCAAAATTCCAAACAGGATCGAACCACAGTCTCCTTCATGAAAAATTCTACTTCACGCAATGGGGAGAAAAGGCTGCAGTTTGAGAGAGAACTTTATGTTTTGAGGGAGTATTGGAAAGCTGTATTATATATTTTGTCACATTATATGACAAATCCTTATTCGATTAGAACCACATGTCACACATCCCTGTTATCCTAATGCAGATTTAGTGCCGAATATTGGTTGAATTATTATGTCATATAATTTCTTGAATTGGCACTAAATATAAAAAGGACAACATATTTTGTAGATATTTGGGTTTGGGGGCTCATACCTGTGGTGCTCAGGGATTAATCCTGGCTCTCCACTTAGTGATCACTTCTGGTAAGTTTGAGGGAACTGAGAAGTCAGGAATTCAACCATGTCAGCCACATACAGAGCAAACTCCTGCTGTACCATCTCTCTGAACCCAAGACAACATTTCTAAAAGTCCATGTTTCTGATTAAGAATGACTTGGAAGACTGGCATTACTCTTGCAGTATGAATAGTACAAATTTCAGCATGTCTTTAAATGAAAAGAGGAAAAAAAGATGGCAAGAAACTCACAAGTCATAGAGCCACTTGACCTCGCACGTAAGTTTTGATTTCAGTGAGACTCACTTTTATACCTGTCTTAAAGTAGTTCTTGTAGCAGGAAACATAGATAGTTTGGGTACAAAGGGATCAGAGTGATCTGGTGTAAGAGTTACTTCCTAAATCTCAAAATTTTCCTCACTGTCTCTGAAGCATCTAAATCATTGTGGCTGAGACTTTGCCACACATCTAAGACTTAAAACTGATAATGCATAATTTTAGAAATAATTTATCATCCTAAAATGAAAGGTTTTCATTTTATTACATTACTATTTAGTTATTAGAGAAGAGTATTACAAAATTAAAAAGTATGAAATATATGAAATTAATTCATGAACATAACATGTTGAGACATAGCTCCTTAAAAATTCATTATTCTTTGGTGACAGAATGCCATATATTAAAGAGAACAATGGTTGTATTAGAATAATTTTCAGAAGCTGGAGAAAGAATATGGAAGCTGAAGCTCTTGCTTTGCGTGCAAGTGATCTGAGTTTAGTCTCTGACATTGTTGATGGTTCCCCAAACACCACCATTAGTGATCTGTGAGCACAGAGTTAGAAGTCCCAAACACTGCTAGGTGTGAGCCTTCACCTTCACCCAAATGAATAAATTTCAGTATCTTCTAAATAATTTAAAAGAAGCTATAGTTATTATTCTTATGTTTTACTTTATTTTTAAAATATCATAAATTAGCTTACTAATGTAATTAAGTCTAAATTAACTGTATTGTATCAATGAATGCATGTATGTATGCTTTGGTCAATTTCCCCTTATAAATACACTGCAAACGATTCCCATATTTGTATGATTTATGGTTGTCATTACACTTGTATTATTCTGATTTGGTGCACATATATCACAATTTGTTTAGTTATTTTTCTAAGAGTGGATACCTAGATATTTCCCCTTTTAAAAATAATTGTTTTTGGATTACACAATACAATGTGCAGGTATGACTCCCAACTTGGAGATCATTCCTGGTGGCATTTGGGGGACTTTGTAGTGCTGAGGTTCAAATTGCAAGTAAAGTGTGTGCCCAATTCATTAAATCATTTCCCTGAATCTGTTTCCTTCTTAAAATTATTGCTTTTGCTACAAAAGACCCTTTTTTCTCCAGTCTCTTATTATTATACTTTTTATTTTACATATGATGCCTAATATTGTAAATCCTATAATCCTATTTTTTAAAGAAAACATTTTGTTATTATTACTTAAAACAACAGAAAGTTATTTTTTCTTGTTTTGAAGCTTAGACCTAAAGCTGACACATAAAACCATATGTCAGCAGGACTTTCTTCTGAATACTTTAGGGAGGAAGGTATTTTCATGCGTCTTTCTGTTTATAGGAGCCAACCATATTAATGGTCTTTTCCTTAATATTCACATGTCTTTTCTATCCTTACTCAATTACTAACTCCTGTTTCCCTCTTGTAAAAACTGTACTGACTACCTGGTCTATGATCCTGATATGTTTTACAAAATTTCCCTTTTAAATTATTCAATTTGACTTTTAACAACATGTTATAAGAACATATTCTTTCATGATGTGTATGGTTCACCCAAGCACTTCCCGTGGCAGGTGGCCAGTACATCAAATTAGTAGAAACTAACCACATTACAGAAATTCAAATGGTCGATGCAAGAACAGAAATAGACCAGATTAGCCCATAAACCTAAACCCCAACTATAGGTCAGGTCCAGCGGTTGTCTCCAAGTTGCATTACATGTTTCCAACACCTTGGCAAACGAGACAGCATTACCCAAAACCCCATTCTGGGTCATTTCATGAACCCCACTGACCTCTTTCAGTACTCAGTGGACCTGAAGACCTGTCCTGTTACAAATTACTCTATCCACTGAGGAGGAGAAAAGGAAGGAGATGATAATTCTTCTAGCCTGACAGCAGACTGGGCCCCCTGGGATAAATCCAGAGCCATGGCAAAGCCTGGCAAGCTACCCGTGGTGTATTGGATATGCCAAAAACAGTAACAATAATGGAACTCATTCCCAATGAATGGAGACATTACTGGCACTCACTCGAATAAATAACGAGAAGACAAGTGATATAAGTGATATATAATTATATGTAATATATAATTATATATCACTTATATATAATAAGTGATAAATTATATATCACATATATAAGTGATGTATAATTATCTATTTATATATATTTCATTATATATAAGTGATATATAGTTATATATCACTTGATCACTTGACATCCTGTCATTCGTTGATTTGCTCGAGTGGGCATCAGTAATGTTTCCATTTGACCCTGTCACGTGCCAGCGTAGCCCAATGGCATCTGCTTGCTTCAGGAATACGAAGAGCCTCAAACTGTGTGTTCAGGATCTTTTGAATTTTACTTTTATTATTTAAAAAATTGTATTTTTTCATTATGTAATTAAGGAAAAGACACATGAAAATACCTTCCTCCCTAAAGTATTCAGAAGAAAGTCCTGCTGACATATTGGTTTTATGTGTCAGCTTTAGATCTAAGCTTCAAAACAAGAAAAAATAACTTTCTGTTATTTAAAGTAATAATAACAAAATGTTTTCTTTAAAATAGGATTAACATTAACATTATGTTAATGTTCTCCCTGCATTAACATACGCCTCAGAGACCTGGGCCCCGACAAAGCAGGATGAGAATGCTATTCGGGTCTCCCAGAGAAGAATCGAAAGAGCTATGCTTGGAATATCACGTCTCACTCAAGTGAGTGAAGGAATCCGGAGTTCTGACCTCTGTCGCTATTCCAGAATCCAGGGACGCTGTCTCGTTTGCCAAGGCATCGAAAATCAGATGGGCTGGACATGTAATACGATTTGGAGACAACCGCTGGACTAGAGCTGTTACCGACTAGATCCCACGGGATGTCAAAAGATCACGTGGCCGCCCACCTACAAGACAGTCAGACTTCCTTGTTAAGACCCTGAAGGAACGGTTTGAGGCTCTTCATATTCCTGAATCAACCAGATGCCATTGGGCTACACTGGCACGTGATAGGGTCCAATGGAAATGTTACTGGCCCCGCTAGAGAAAATTGATGAATAACGGGATTCAAGTGATCAAGTGACCAAGTGATCAAGTGATTTAAAAATTTTGTATTATACCACCATGTGATATAAAATTACAAAGTTGTTCACGGATTGGATTTCAGTCATACATTGTTCCAGCACTCCTCCCTCCACCAGCGCCCTTTCCCACCACCAATGGCACCAAATTCTTTCTTGACCAAGAAGTCTGACAATCTTGTATGCAGCCAGGTGATCTTTTGATGTCCCGTGGGATCCAGTCGGTAATGGCTTAGGTCCAGCGGTTGTCTCCAAGTTGCATTACATGTCCAGTCCATCTGATTTCCAACACCTTGGCAAACGAGACAGCATCCCTGACTTTCAATCACTGATGGAGGTCGGAACTCCAGATTTCTTCTCTCACTTGAGTGAGGCATGATATTGCAAGCATAGCTATTTCGATTCCTACCTAGATTAAGAGACTGGAGTAGTTTTCTCATCCTGCTTTTGTAGGGCCCAGGTCTCTGAGGCATATGTTAATGCAGGGAGAACAGTGGAGTAGAAGAGACGTGCCCTGAGCCGGAGGTTCTTTGTCATTTTAGCTATTTCTTTGATGTTCTTGAAGGTGTTCCACACTGCTCTCTTCCTCCTGCGCAGCTCAGGTTTTAGGTCATTCATCATATTGACTTCTCAACCTAGCTACATATAACTGCTGCATTCAGAGATGTTTGTTCCATTGAGAGCGAATGGGGCCTCTGGAACTAGTTTATTTTTCATGAACATAGTTTTATTGAGATTCAGCTGTAGACCTATCTTTCCACATTCTCGGTTGAAGTCAGCCAGCATTTGTGCCGCTTGGCTAATGTTTGGTAGTATTAGAATGATGTCATCAGCGAAGTGGAGGTGGTGTAGTTGCCCACCATCTATCTTCACTCCCATTCCTTCCCATTCTTATTGTCGCATAATGTTCTCGAGGGTGGTGATGAAGAGTTTTGGTGAAGTGGTATCACATGCTGAACCTCTCTTTTTGACATCCATGATCACTTCCTTGTAGAATGGTGAGATCCTGGTGGTGAATCCATAATAGAGCTCACAAAGAATCTTGATATATTGTGTTTGAAAAATATATATATAACTGTATATAAAATATATATTATTACATATAATATGTCATATTTTCTATATAATACATGTAATGTGTTATATTAATACATAATTATATATCATATATAATTATATATAAGGATATAATTATATATATATTCACTGTATCACTGTATTCCCGTTCATCAGTTCATCATCGATTTGCTTGAGCGGGCCCCAGTAACATCTCCATATGTCCTGTCTCATGCTAGTAGAGCCCAAGGGCATCTGCTTGCTCCAGGAACATAAAGAGCCTCAATCCATTCCAGAATGAGGTCTATAATTGTTACTGGCATTTGGCATATCAAATACAACACGGGTAGCTTGCCAGGCTCTGCCGTGAGGGTAGCATACTCTTGTAGGTATCTCTAAGTCCAGCATTTATTGATGAACCGGGCGGCCATAAGCGGCCACGCGAGCCAGGCTGTGATAGGCTGGTCTGCTGGGTGGAGTTCTGACGAGAGAGAAGTCCGGATTTGGAAAATGGAGGCCCTCATGGAGTGGGGGTCCTCTGGCTTGTTGCGAGGCTCTGCTGGGGTGGTGGGCCAGGGCTAGAACCCACCATCCCCTCCCGGTGCCTCGTGAGTGGCTGGTCACAGGGAGAGCCGGTAGCAGCTCTGCCCCATGTCTGCGAGTCTCTGGACCGGCATACCTGAGCCGGATTTAAAAAAAAGACTGCTGCAGGGTCTTTATATAAATATATATATATATATATATATATATATATATATATATATATATAATAACATTTGGGTGAACTCTACACAGTGTGAAAGAATATGTTCTTGTAAAATTTATATATAATTATATGTATTATATATAGTCAAATGATATATCATTGCTATATCATTGCTAGGCATGTTCAATTTCATAGAAGAAATATTCATTATGTGCCTATCTATATATTAAATGAAATGATATTATTGAATTCTTTTACAAATGAAATACAATGTTTTAGTATCTTTTATATATTTTGTCATTATTGCTTTTTCAGTGATAGAAAACATATCACTAGATAGAAATTCATTTCACTAGACATATTTCCTAATAATCTATTGATGTGATTAATTCGTTAATTAATAAAATCTCTTTATATATTAATTCACTTTTTGCCTGCCACGTGTAGTGCAGTCTGTGTATATATATATGTCTATATATTTTGAAATTTTACATTATATGTAATCATAAATAGCACTTTTGTGGTGTCTTTGTTTCCTATTATATCTACACTTTACTATCCTGAAGTAAACAGTTATCCTTTTGATTTTGTTTTTTATTATTTTAATGACAATATTAATTTTATTCATTTTTAAAAACTCAAAATTTATCTGTAGTATATATGACTGCATATATATTATATAGAGCATTGATTTTTACTTTTCCAAAGATGTTGTCTTCTTATCAAAAACTAAAGTTTTATATATCTGTAACTCTCTGTGTTTTAATTATGTTAATTTTTTTTTAAAAAAAACTCATACCATACTGTCATAACAATATAATATTTTAATAGATCAGATATTTCCAATGAGAGAGATGGCAAGATGTAACAATACATTTAATATCAATGGCACCAAAACTTGGTAAACAAATATCAAAATATTAATGATCTAATTTAGCTTGGCTCAGTTTATAGGGTAACATGGAGTCCCCTAAAATTTTAAATATATTCCTATACATATATATTTTAAAATATATTTTTCGCTAAAAATCAAGTTGCAAATCCAACTGGTCTAGCCCTTTTGGAAAACAACATAGGAACCTTGAAAAACTAAGAATCAAGCTTCCATAGGCCAAGCAATTCCACTCTTTAGCATCAACTCCAAGGGCCTAGAAACCTATTAAGGAAAAAAATTGCTAATGCTAATACCCTATTTTGTTGCAACATTATTCACTATTGCCAAAATCTGGAAACAATCAGAGTTTCCAATAAATGATGATTGGATTTTAAAAATAGGGTTTACAGACACAATGTAATACTACTCAGCTATAAGAAAAAATGAAGTTGTGCAATTTGCACATGGATGGATCTGGAGAGTAGGTGAATTAGGCATAAGAGTGACATGTAGAATCATCTTTTCAGATATATTCTACAAAGAATCACTGTAAGAACAAATGGCCAAAAGCAACATAATCTGAAAAATGTTTTAAGGTGTGAGATGGTCACAGCAGAGAGATGGAAGTGGAGGTAAGGCTGTGGCACGGGAAACATTGAGATAATGGTGGAAGAAATTAGACTGTCTATTTGAGATGTGGTATTCAACATAGTGTGCATGAAACCATATCATTAATAAACTGTAAAACAGTGTCAAAACAAAAAAAACAACATTTGAAATTTATATATAAATTTGGTAATCTAATTCAATTTTGGTAACCTCAAAACTTTCTTAGAGTCCAATGAGTAAAATTCTATCACATCACTTACAGTTTAACTTCAAATGCTTTTCTAAAATATTTTAATTTTATTTAATTTTTAAAATTTTATTATACCACAGTGAGACATAGTTACAGGATCACTCCTGTCATATATAGTGCTGAGGACAGAGTTTAATTGGCTGCATGCAAGGCAATTTCCTTACCCTTTGACCCCGTGTACTGTCTTAAACGTCACAAAATATAACTTGTTTCAAGACTTAATACAAATGCTTGTATATACTTTTTAAATTTGACAAAATAACATTCAGCTCTCACTGCTTAAGAGAATTTGTTAGCTGCTGAGCAACTATTTTATGGGTAGTATCATAGTTACTATAAAAGTTGTTTTAGGTCGGAGCCTGGTGGACCCGCCCAGGGGCTGCCCGGGAACCAGTATGCAGAGCTTCTCAAGCAGCTGGGGAGACTGGAGCCCGGCTCACGCCGAGCCCAGCTGACGATGGAATCCCGAGGAGGGCAGATGGGTTTTGGGTGTTGGCCCATCGCCTCTGGGGGTCCCAGAGGCAGCCGGATGAAACTTCGCCCATCACACTAGCCACCATCTTCGCTGTCCGGACGCTGAGAAACTGACCCACGACCAGATCAACTGAGCAAAACCAGTTCGAGCCCAGCCACCATCTTCGCTGTCCGGACGCTGAGAAACTGACCCACGACCAGATCAACTGAGCAAAACCAGTTTGAGCCCAGCCACCATCTTCGCTGTCCAGACGCTGAGAAACTGACCCACGACCAGATCAACTGAGCAAAACCAGTTCGAGCCCAGCCACCATCTTCGCTGTCCGGACGCTGAGAAACTGACCCACGACCAGATCAACTGAGCAAAACCAGTTCGAGCCCAGCCACCATCTTCGCTGTCCGGACGCTGAGAAACTGACCCACGACCAGATCAACTGAGCAAAACCAGTTCGAGCCCAGCCACCATCTTCGCTGTCCGGACGCTGAGAAACTGACCCACGACCAGATCAACTGAGCAAAAACCAGTTCGAGCCCAGCCACCATCTTTGCTGTCCGGACGCTGAGAAACTGACCCACGACCAGATCAACTGAGCAAAACCAGTTCCGAGCCCAGGTAGGCGGCTCCCAGAAGCGGGAATCACTGGGAATTCGCCAGATGGAGTCAGGGTTAAGCCACTCCCTCCATTTTGTCGAGCCCGGTGGACCCGCCCAGGAGCTGCCCGGGAACCAGTATGCAGAGTTCGCAAGCAGCTGGGGAGACTGGAGCCCGGCTCACGCCGAGCCCAGCTGACGATGGGATCCCGAGGAGGGCAGATGGGTTTTGGGTGTTGGCCCATCGCCTCTGGGGGTCCCGGAAGCAGCCGGATGAAACTTCGCCCATCACACTAGCCACCATCTTTGCTGTCCGGACGCTGAGAAACTGCCTCATGACCAGATCAACTGAGCAAAACCAGTTCGAGCCCAGATCGCGCGCCGCTTGCGGCTGCAGTGGTCCACTAAAATAGTGAAACAGTAATGTCTTTTAATGCACTGTATTCCACGAAGAGCAGGAAAGTTTATCGGGAAGGAGATATAAAGACGAAAAGAAATGACCTACAGAATATGCCAAGTAGTTGAGGTGCGGGAGGGGGAGGGAGGTGGGGACATTGGTGATGGTAGATGGGTTTGGGTGGAGGGATGGGTGTTGGAACACTGTGGATCCAGAACTCTGCATGAGCATCTTTCAATTGTGTGTCTACAATGGTGTAATGATATTTGGGGGAAAATAATAAAATTAAATTAAAAAAAAAAAGTTGTTTTATTCACTCCCAGGTGGAAACTCAAGCAAATGTCCACAGAAAACACAGACATCATATGAACAGTTATATCTCATACATTACTCTTTCATGCCACAGAGAAGATTTTTTTTTCTAGGGATTTTCACTATAGCATGTCTTAAAAAAACAAAATCCAAAGTTAATGTGTTGCTTTGCCTCTATCTTATCTTGAAAAGGAAAACCCAGGGCAGACCCATTTTGTCTATGATGCTGCTCTTCACATATTTTCATATAGATCTAGTACAACCTTGGGCACGGAGGTCCTGTGTACAATAGTTTTAGCCTTTCCTGTCTTCAGCAGTCATGCTGTGCCATTTTTAATAAAATAAAATAAAAGTGTGCCACTTTTATTTGTCCCCTAATAATCTTTGGAATTTTCTGAGATTTGGAACAGAAAAGTAGCACCAACTTTATTAAAACTATATTTTAAGCTTGTCTGAACAAGTGCTTCTTTTCGTAGTTCAAATTTGCGTAGCCATGTATAGTGTAGAAATGAAAAGGACTATCAGATGTGGAGCACACAACTGCAGGCAGTCTGTTCAGCATACGTTCACTGGCTTCTGTCCACTCTTTAAGAAAGAGCTGTGTCAACCAGTGATCTCTGTGGTCTTGCTTATCTGTGTCCTATGTTTTGGTCAAAGTCTCCAATTCTCTTTAGAGCACATGCACATATCACATTTAAAAGGTTGCATAGATACGATTAATGGAGTTTTGAGGAAATAGAATAAGATATCTTTGGAAACTGGGGTCATGGCTTGTTATCTTTTGCCCTTCCTTCCCCTGCCCCCATCCCACTACATCTCTGCTCACAAACCGGGATGCAAATAGCACCCAGTGAATGTCGATGAAAGAATGAATAGATGGAATTGAATGGATAAGAAAGCACACAGGTGGTCTACCATCAGGAGGGGAACTGATAGATGTTTACTCTTCCAAGAAGTATCAGAATATTCTTTCTCTCACACACTCAGCCTAGTTTTATCCCACCCAGGATGAAAGGCGATAGGACTCCTCCTTCACACAGGACCCCGGCTGGGACATATTTGTCCATGTTAATAACCACTCTTCTTATTTATCTTGCCAGCAGGGTATGCACCCTGGAGGCAGCACTTCAAGGCCAACACCTCCTTCCATGGGCAAGCCCACACTCCTTGTTCAGTCCCTCCCCAGCCCCCAAAGCAGGGAGCCATTTCCCTTGGACTAGATGGTTTTCCTACCCCCTGGGAGATGGAGGCATTGTCTCTTCACTTCAGTTGGGTGAAATTGGTCAATTAAGGAAGATGCTTGACCTTTCTACTCTTGAATACAATTTTTTCTGCCTGTCTTGTTTTCACTCTCACCACAGCTGGGCTTTGAATAAAGGGAGTGGCAGAGTCAAAGAGGATCCTATTCATTAGAGCTTCTTTTGTTAGAATAGTATTATTCTACTTCATTTGTCATGGCATAAAACCCAGAAAGTGGGATCTAGAATATGAATCGAACATTCCCAGACTACCTAGTTTCTAGGGATGTCTCTGGGTGCCATTTAGCCAGGGACATGGGAATTACTTAGACACCTGTTAGAAGGTCATGTTGCTAAGTTTCAGCCACTCACTTAGGCATCTGCTTTTACTGCCAGGTGCATCTTGTCTTTTTTATTATACCACCGTGCATCTTATCTTAAATGTTTCTAAGCAAGCACCATCTAAACATGGTGAGCCTTTCAGAGTAGCTACTATGTAAGAGGAACTGGGAGAAGTCAGGTTCACCCTGGTATCTGCACAGCTTCTGTAAAGATCAACAGTTTAAATGGTCAGAAGCCTTAAGAGTTAATGAAGGAGGGACCACTAAATACAAACTGTAGCTATTTCTTTCAAGCTAGAACACTTCAAGTAGTTGTGTTGAGACATAGTGCGAGCATCGGAAGACTATTCCAATGATGAAGCCATCTATAATGGTGTAGTTACATCTGATTGAAGTGCATTCTAAGAATATCAGACATCCTGCATTTTTAATATATTGTAAGTACAAATAATGCTTTCCATGCATTAAAACTAAGTAGTATGTAACCATAAAGGTAAGGTGATTCCCATCATAATACTCTACTTGAATCCTCTTTTCTTTTCTTGGTTTGTAAGGGCAACACTTCACTTCTGAAGAATTTCAGATTAAGAACCCAGAAAAATATTTCTCAAAAGGTCATACCAGTGAAGTGGTGGGTGCAACACTGCCTTGATTCATTGATTTTAGTATTTTATTTTTTAAAACACTTTATTTAAACACCACGGTTAACAAAGTTGTTCAGAGTGTAGTTGTTTCAATATTCCAATACCAGTCCCACCAACAATCTGCCCTTACCATCACCAAAGACCCTCGTCTCCCACAAACCCCCTATCCCCAAGCCTGCTCCCTAAGCACGCAACAATTATATTGTTTATTTCAGCACATATCTCAGAATGGTATTGCTAAAGTCACGACCTTTTTACTGAGTTGTTGTGTGCAAATTGGATCACCTGTGTTATTGCTTTCACTTATTAAACTTATTAAATGCAGTGGGTTTCTATTCTTTTTTTTAAACAAAGATGCTTATATTAATTTTTACAAATATTCAAGTATTTTCCTCTTTGCAATAGCTTCTTTGCTTAAAAAAGTATGTAAACTGTATGCTGTTCAGATGTTTTCCTGCAAAATGAAGAATTATTATGTAGACACTTGTAAATATTAAATTTGAAAATACTAAGCCAATCTTAGAGATTTTCAAGAATATTTCTCTTTTGGGGGATTATCCTCATTCTCTGGGAAAAGGAGAGAATAGGATAACTGCCTAAGGGGAAGTAAAGGCATAGGAAACTCAAGCATACACAAGTATGAGCTCATTTGATCAAATCAATTCAGGAACCATATCACAAATCCCTGAGAGAATAAAAGAGGGGTGGGAGGAGAATCTCCTGAACCTTTTCAGTCATAAATAAATTCTTATGCAAACATATTTCAAAATGTGAGCGAGAGTGTGCACCCATTCGAATGAGGTTTTATTCACAAAGGGAAGGTCGCATTTTCATACGTAGGATTTGGTGGCAAGGGAAGATGAAACCATCTTCAGTAGAAATGGGGTCATGTAGGTTATGGCTCTGGAAGATTTATTAAAAAAGAAATAATTCCTACTCCTCATTTATAGAAAAAATGGAACATGCTTAAGAAAAATTTTCAACTTTTAAATATCATAGTATGATTTATTTTAATGACAGATTACATTTATGATTTTACAGAATCCTATGCATTTGGTATATAGCATTAACACATTGAATGTTTTATTTTATGTTTTAGTAAATCAGGCTGGTTTTATTCATAATCCCTCTTAAAACTAAATAATCTACAAAGTTTGGTAAAGGAAAATATTCTTAAACTTCTGTAATGTCTAGCATGCATTTTAATTGCCCCTTTTTGTGAGCAAAAAGACCTTGTAACTGACTGAGTTAAAACAAAAAAAAATTTATTATGATAAGCACAGAGAAAATTTCCATATAATTTAATAAATTAAATATTCATACCTGGACCACTAGGCTGTCTGTATCATTATTTTCTAGTAGCTCCTTAAAATCAGACAATTATTTTAATTTCTTCTTTTCTGTATATGCAGAAATATGTGATGATTAGAAATATATTTGTCAAAACTGTCACCACCATTAAATATCAGTTAATATTTGACATATAAATATATATGCATACAACTACACAGATTTAAGATAATATTTTACAAATATTTTTGTTTTACTTTTTGTTTCTCTAACAACATATTTTAAACATTTTCTCCGGGTAGTAGATATTTTTTAAACATGGCTATTAAGTGATTTATGATATAGGTTCTGGAGAGCTAGTAGAATGAATAAAGTGATTGTCTTGCACACGGCTGACCTGGGTTTGATCACTGGTACTCCTTAGAGACCCTCAAAGTCCAAGGAGTGATCCCTGAACACAGAGCCAGGAGTAAACCCTGAGAACTGCTAGGTATGGAACCCAAACCAAATAAATAAATTTATGACATAAAATATCTCTATTTCCCTATATGTGATATCTTAATACATATTTTCTAAATTATAACAGCTTCTGACTATCTTTATAAAAAATCATGCTTCAGAAAATAAGTCAATTTTATGGGAATATATTAACTATGTATTGAGCTAATAACTGTGTAATTTGATCATCACTTTGATTTTTCAGATGCTGTTGTAAGACATATTCATAGCACCTCTGGTCTTTTTCAGGAGTGAATTGATAACTGCATTTCATTTCATGCAGAGTATATGGGTGATGAAGAGAAGAACTGAGAAAATGATGAAAGCATCTTAGATCATTCTGATAATGAGTTCTCTTAAGCTATGTGATAAGTATGAAACTTTGAGAAGGCTCTAGATTAAAAAAAAACAGGTATTCAGAGGGACAATGAATTATAAAACATTTCTAAATAAACACACTTTTGTTTGGTACTTGGTGAACTGCACCCAGTGATGTTCAGGGGACCACACTGTACTGGGAATTGAATTGGAATGGACTGCATGCAAGGCAAATGTCTTAAGCCCTGTATTATCCCTTTATCCCTACTTTAAATCTAGTTTTGTTTTCTTAATTATTCAAGTTGCAATCTAGTAATAATCTACAAATTATTGTTCTACTAACTACAAAGTCAGTCCTCCTTCATAACTTCTTTACTTTGAGTCAAATAACTGGCTACTCCAGCCTTGAACATTTCAGTCTTTAGAATGCAGAAATGTGGATTTCCAAATAAAATTTTATTCATTTTCAAATAAAACTTTTATATAATATGCAAAATCCCAATAGGAGATGAAGTATTGCTGTTCTTACTCTAATGCTTTGCAGAGTCTTGCAATTTTAGTAACATTTAAACTTCATAGAATATAATATAAATGTTTGATAAAAAGAATGGAATATAATTAGAAAACACAATAAGGGCTTGCATTTAATTTTTAATAATTTAAAAAAATTGTTTATCTCTACCAAAAAACTCCAATAGATGCATATAGTAGAGTGGCAGGATACAAAGTCAATACCCAAAAGTCAGTGGCTTTCCTATATACAAATAACGAAAAGAGAAGAAGGGGATATTAAGGAAATAATTCCATTCACAATTGTGCCACAGAAAATCAAATACCTAGGAATCAACTTACCTAAGTGTGTAAAGGACCTGTACAAAGAAAACTACAAGACACTGCTCCAAGAAATAAAGGAGGACACAAGGAAGTGGAAACATATTTCCTGCTCATGGATGGGGAGAATCAACATTGTCAAAATGGTGATAGTCCCTAAAGCTTTGTACAGATTCAATGCAGTCCCTATAAGGATACCCATGACATTCTTCAAAGAAACTGACCAAACGTTCCTGAAATTTGTATGGAACAATAAAACCCCAAGGATAGCTAAAGCAATCCTCGGGAAAAAGAAGATGGGAGTCATCACCTTTCCCAACTACAAACTGTACTACAAGGCAGTAGTAATTAAAACAGCATTGTATTGGAATAAAAACAGACCTGTGGACCTATGGAATAGAATTGAGTATCCTGACACCCAACCTCAAACACATGATCATTTAATCTTTGATAAAGGTGCAAAGAGTCTAAAATGGAGTAAGGAAAGCCTCTTCAACAAGTGGTGTTGGGAAAACTGGGCAGCGACATGTAAAAAATGAATTTGGACCTGTGTCTAACACCATGCACAAATATCAGATCAAAATGGATTAAAGATCTCAATATCAGACTTGAATCCATAAAGTACATTGAAGAAAATATAGGAAAAACCCTCCACGACATTGAAGCTAAAAGGCAATCTTCAAAGGTGAAACATCAATAACAAAGCAACTAGAAGAAAAGAAGCATTTGGGACTACATGAAACTAAAAAAGCTTCTGCACCTCAAAAGAAACAGTGACTAAGATACAAAAGCAGTCCACAGAATGGGAAAGAATATTCACCCAATACCCATCTGAAAAGGGGTTAATACCCAGGATATATCAGGCACTGGTAGAACTTTACAAGAAGAAAACAAACAACCCCATCAAAAAAATGGGGGAGAAGAAATGAACAGAAACTTCAGCAAGGAAGAAATTTGAATGGCCAAAAACATATGAAAAAATGCTCATCATCACTAATCATCAGAGAGATGCAAATCAAAACAACAATGAGATACCACTTTACACCACAGAGACTGGCACATATTCAAAAGAGCAAGAACAACAAGTGCTGGCGTGGATGTGGGGAAAAGGGGACACTCATCCATTGTTGGTGGGAATGCCGGCTGGTACAGCCTTTCTGGAAAACAATATGGACTTTCCTCCAAAGACTAGAACTTGAACTCCCATTTGACCCCGCCATACCACTCTTGGGGATCTACTCTGGGAAACTAAAAATATGCAGCGGAAACACCATCCCTACTTTTATGTTCATAGCAGCATTATTCACAATAGCCAGAATCTGGAAGCAACCAGAGTCCCCGAAAATCGATGACTGGATAAAGAAGCTTTGGTACATCTACACAATGGAATACTATGCAGCTGTTAGGAAAAATGAAGTCATAAAATTTGCCTATAAATGGATGGACATGGAGAAGATTATGTTGAGCGAAATTAGCCAGAAGAGAGAGACAGATACAGAATGACTGCATTTATTTTCATAACATAAATATGTATGTAAATATTATGATACCAATATCCAAGGTCAATTAAAACATATATCAGGAGGTCTTGTCAAAGGTGGAAATTATCACAAACGTGTGGGAGTCAGAGGCTAGGTAAGACAGAAAATGGAACAGTGTGCTAACAATTGTCGAGGGTGCTAATGCCAACCTAGAATGAACATTAAATAGAGGCAAAAAGATACACATGACAACCCTTTAATGTATGTTCTGTAATCCATAGTCTGGAAGGGAAGGAAAAGAGAAAGAGAGAGAAAGGGAAAGAAATAAAGAACCTGCCATGGAGCAGGGCTGGGGGAGGGGGAGGGAACCGGGGACGTTGGTGGTGGGAGATGGGCACTGGTGGCGGGATGGGTGCTGGAACACTGTATGACCAAAACCCAAATATGAACTTTTTAATTGTATATCTTTGTAATTGTAAAAATAAAAAAATAAAAAAATTGTTTAGACATACTATTGTATCATTGCCAGTCTTTCAATTTGTTTTCTCTGCCAATTTAAAAAATCCTTGCATTTCAGTAAAATTGCCCTATGATTGCTATTTGTGATGCTTTGATTTTTGCCTTTTTGACAACTTGCTGCCAGCTGACTACATCTCTAGCCATCAAATGCTTTCCATAAGTGATTTTTCTTATTTTGAGATCAGAAAAATTGGCAGAGCCCAGGGTGAATAATAGAGTATATACTCAATCTGATTGATGCCCCAACAAGTTATAGCTATCACTCTTGAACACAGGTTGATGTCTCAACAGTCTTTTAACAAGATTACACAATAAAACGGATCAAAATTGTCTGAAACATACAATTTTATTAGTGAAACCCCTTTTGGTTTTTTGCCATTGGTGATTTCTTTATAACCACTTAAGTATAAAGGTCTAACCAGAATGATCGAATGATAGTACAAAGGGAAAGTCATTTGCTTTGCATGCAGCTGACCAGGGTCCGATCTCTGGAATCCCGTCTAGTCCCCTGAGCCACCCAGGAATGATTCCTGAGCACAGAGCCAGGAGAAACATTGCCTACTGGGTACGGTCCCAAAAGAAAATCAAACAAAACTAACCAAAAAACAAGAATTTTCCAGTTTGCACACATATGTCACGCACATATAACTATGTTATCTATACTTCTCTGTCAATCTTCTGAAACAAGTATTGACATACAAAGATGAATACGGCCTGAATGTAAAGAATTTAGTATAGCAGGAAGAGTATTTTTCAGTCCTGTATCTGGCTTATGTTGGTAAATTTCAGAGTCTGAACATGGTGTGAAAGTAAGCTTGTGAATTATGAAAGAATTAAAGGTGTGAATTCACATAAGTTGTGAATCATAGGAAATTGGATATTAAAGGATGAATAGGAGATTGCCTGTCAAGGTTATTTCCAGATTTAAGGATTATATACAGTTAGTGGCCGGAGGAATAATCCCATGACCTGGGTTTTACCCCCATCACCAAATATGATCCTCCTGGCCTCACCCAGAGCTGTTCCTAAGCCCAGAGAGAGAGGAAAAGCCCTGAGCATAGTTGGATATGCTAGCCCTTCCCCACCTTTATAACCTACACACACACACACACACACACACACACACACACACACACACACACATTTATTTTTGCTACTCTTTGGGAATAATTTTCTACTGTGTAGTCAGGTACAATTCATCCACCCCTCCTTTCTTTTGTTGTTGTTGTTGTGTTGTTACATTAATCAGGAGTGTCACACTGCTATTTGGGAGATAACCGCTGGACGAGAGCCTTTACAGACTGGATCCCACGGGATGTCAAAAGATCACGTGGCCGCCCACCTACAAGATGGTCAGACTTCTTCGTCAAGACCGTGAACGAACGGTATGAGGCTCTTCGTATTCCTGAAGCAACCAGATGACATTGGGCTACACTGGCAGGTGATAGGGTCAAATGGAAATGTTACTGCCGCCCGCTCGAGCAAATCGATGAATAGCAGGATCACACTCTTAACTGTGATGAGTACACCTGACCCTGATGCTTTCCAGAGGTCACTCACTTTGGCTGTAGTATTTGTGCTCACTCACACAAGGCTATGCACTGGAGAACTTCACCAAACCTCTGGAATTTCCAAAATGCAGAGGGATCAAGGCGAATATGGAGGAACTAAACCCGCAACCTCGCATCTGCAAGGAAGATAGCACCTTTAGCTATTGGAACATCACCCAAGTCCTGCAGGGCATTAAATTTTTTAAAACAATTTTGTTTGCCACAGTGCTCAGGGGTTACTCCCTTTTTGATGCTTAGTACGAATGGGGTTGGAGAAGGGGTGGTCATTGCTAGTGGTGCTCAGGGACCATTCAGTACTAGAGATCAAACCTTCTCTATGCAAAGCGTGTGTACTAGACTTTTGATATATAATTTGACCCTTCCTATAGTTCATTTTATTGATCCTTCGGCTTAATAATATAATAATAGGAGTACATATATGTAGGTTTTATATATATATATATATGTTGTATTATTAAAAGTAATGTTTTATCATCTGCACAAATTTTTCAGATTGATAATCCAAGTGAATTGGATTATCAAGCCAGACCACCCCCCTCACTCCATGGGCGCCACCATTTTCCATATTTGGACTTCCCTCTCATCAGAACTCTACCCAGCAGACCAGCCCATCACGGCCGCGCGGTTCATCAATAAATGCTTTATTTGGAGGTGTTTAAAAGAGTTTGCCTCCCACTCGGCAAGCCTGGCAAGCTTCTTGTGTTGTATTTGATATGCCAAATTCCAGTAACAATTATATTAGGTCATTCCCATGACCTAATATAATGGTTTGAGGCTCTTTATGTTCCTGTAGCAAACTGATGCCCCTGGCTCTACTGGCATGAGACAGGACATATGGAGATATTACTGGTGCCTTCTCTAGCAAATAGATGATCAACAGGAAGATCGTGATCGTGAATCCAAGCGAAAATTTCACTTTCTTCCACCATTTAAAATATGAATTAACGTTAGTACTCCTACTGTCTGCTCAGTTTGTTTCAATGAATGACAGGAATTTTCCTTTTACTTAGAACTTGTCTAATTGTCTTTTTTAAACAGATTTCATCTTCTTTTTTTATCATTGACTTAAGTGTAGCAACCTAGACTCAATTCTCCTTTTTCTTTTTTACTTTTTAAAAAATATTTTATTATACCACTGTCAGATATACAATTACAAGATGTTCATGCTTGAATTTTGGTTCTGCAGTGTTCCAACACCCATCTGTCCACCCCTGCTCATTTCCCATCACCTATGTTCCCACCTCCTTCCCCCCTTCTCCCAGGCTGCATCCATGGCAGGTTCTTTATCTTCTTTCTCTCTCTCTCTCTTTCTCTCTCTCTCTCTCTCTCTCTTTCTCTCTCTTTCCTTCTCGCTTCCCTTTCTTACACTTTGTAGATTGTAATATATTCTAGAACATGATGGGTTCCACTAGTTTGACATATTGAATCCAGACCATGAAAACGGTGGAAATTAATGTGAGTGAGTCTCATCCGGCTGCTTCCGAGGCCCTACAGAGATGATGGGCCCACTCCCAAAACCCATCTTGCCTCCTGGGAGCCTCATGGTCAGTTCTCAACTCTCCTTTTTCATCTATCTAATCAATTATGTTTTTCTCTGGATAGCTTGTGCAACTATTCCTATTTTACTGCCACTTATTTTTCTTTCAATCTTGATGAGGTGAAATTTCTTGGTCAACTTTTTATATTAAAATTAAACTAGCACTTAAAAATCTACTACGGGACCAGAGTAATAGCCCAGCGGGTAAGGCTTTTGCCTTGCACGTGGTTAGCCCATGCCGCCCGGGTTCAATTCCTGGCATCCCATATGGTCCCCCGAGCACAGCCAGGAGTGATTCCTGAGTGCAGAATCAGGAGAAACCCCTGAGCATTGCTGGGTGTGACCCCAAAAAAGCAAAATAAATAAATAAATAAATAAATAAATAAATAAATAAATAAATAAATATCTACTGTATTTATACTGGGAAATACCATGTGGCCAGTGTTCAGTGGGAAGACATTTGTCTTTTTATGTTCACTTATCCAAAATAATTCTTTAACTTATCTATAAGTTATTAATTTACCTTATATATAAGTTATCTATTAATTTAACTTATTTATAACTTATCTATAAGTTCCCCACTCCATGAGGGCCTCCATTTTCCACATCCGGACTTCTCTCTCGTCAGACCTCCACCCAGCAGACCAGCCTATCAGCGCCCGGCTCATCGAGTTCCACCCTGCAGCAGTCTTTCTTAAATTCGGCTCAGGTATGCCGGTCCAGAGACTCGCAGACATGGGGCAGAGCTGCTACTGGTTCTCCCTGTGACCAGCCGCTCACGAGGTGCCCGGGAGGGATGGTGGATTCTAGCCCTGGCCCACCATCGCAGCAGGGCCTCCGCAACAAGCCAGACGACCCCCCCACTCCATGAGGGCCTCCATTTTCCATATCCGGACTTCTCTCTCGTCAGACCTCCACCCAGCAGACCAGCCTATCAGTGCCCGGCTCGCGGCCGCTATGGGTGCTCGGTTCATCAATAATTGCTGGACTTAGAGATGCCTACAAGAGTATGCTACCTGCACGGCAGAGCCTGGCAAGCTACCGTGTTGTATTTGTTATATATGCCAAATACCAGTAGCAATTATAGACGCCATTCCGGAATGGATTGAGGCTCTTTATGTTCCTGGAGCAAGCAGATGCCTTGGGCTCTACTAGCATGAGACAGGACATATGGAGATGTTACTGGGGCCCGCTCGAGCAAATCGATGATGAACGGGAAGACAGTGATACAGTGATACAGTGATCTATAAGTTATGAATTTAACTTATCTATAATTTATGTTTTTAATCCTTCAAAATGTTTCATTTTTTTTTTTTATTTATTGAATCACCATGAGATACACATTCTTACGAATATATAGAATAGAATTACAGATAGCAAATATAACAAATAGTGTGTGAGTGTAGTTCATTCTTCTCATCTTTACTTCTTCCTCAGCTCTGCTTTTTTTGCACACCTATTGGAGCACTTAGGAGATTAAAAAAATCAATCAACACTGGTTAAGTTAAGGTTGGATGCACGAGAAGATTCTAGTTCAAGTTTTTATACTCTTTGGGAGATAAGGACATTGATGGACACTTGTGTCAAATTATAATAGAAAATTGAGCATTGATCTACTAGGCACTAGGCACTGATGAGAATGAGCTTGTTGTGGGAAATGAATATGTCTGGTATTTATAACAGAATGAATAAATGTGACTCTGTTATAACAGTGTAAAATGTGACCCTGTATAAATGTTACTTGAATGAAGTAATACTTCCTTTAAGTAAGGGTCACTTGGCCACAGTAAAAATTTAGAATTTATCTTAGTGAGACCCTACTTGCACTGACTGCCAATACAGCTATGAGTGCTTGTTATTTATACTAGTAGCCCCCATGACCCATATGTTTCATTAATATCTTTCTCTAAAAATCACTTGCAATTCAAGTTATAGGCAAAAAAATAAAAACTAACATTCTAAATTTTTTTTTGGGTTCAGGAATTACTCCTGGCAGTACTCAGGGGACCATATGGGATGCCGGGGATCGAACCCAGGTCAGCATGGGCCGGCCGAGTGAAAGGCAAATGCCCTACCTGCTGGGCTATCGCTCCGGCCCCAGATTCCATTTTTAAGTAATTTATTAGACCACCGTGAGATATACAATTACAAAGATGTTCATATTTGGGTTTTGGTCATACAGTGTTCCAGCACCTATCCCTCCACCAGTGCCCATCTCCCACCACCAACATCCCCGGTTCCCTCCCTCCCCCAGCCCGCCTCCATGGCAGGTTCTTTATTTCTTTCTCTTTCTCTCTATCTCTTTTTACTTCCCTTCCAGATTGTGGATTACAGAGCATACATTAAAGTTGTCATGTGTATCTTTTTGCCTCTATTTAATGCTCAGTTCTAGGCTGGTATTAGTACTTTTGACAATTGTTAGTGCACTTCCATTTTCTGTCTTACATAGTCTCTGACTCCCACACATTTGTGATAATTTAAAGCATGGGCATTTAGAGTAGTGTTATTTTTCTTTTTTGGGTCACACCCGGCGACGCTCAGGGGTTACTCCTGGCTCTGCACTCAGGAATTACTCCCGACAGTGCTTGGAGGACCATATGGAATGCTGGGGATCAAACCCAGGCCAGCATGGGCCAGCCGTGTGCAAGGGAAACGCCCTACCCACTGGGCTTCCTACCAGGCCCCTAGAGTAGTGTTTTTGCACTAATTCTCTTATCAAAGTATGCTGGTTTTTTTTTGTTGCAATTTAAGGTGTACACCCTTTGGTGTACAGGCTCTCCCTGTGCCCAGCTACTCACAAGGCACCCAGGAGGGATGGCGGGTTCTAGTCCTGGCCTGCCACCCCAGCAGAGCCTCACAAGTGCCAGACGATCACCACCACTCCATGAGTTCTGCCGTTTTCCACATCTGGACTTCACTCTCATCAGAACTCCACCCAGCAGAAGAGCCTGTCACAGCTGGGCTCGCGCAGCTGCAAGCGGCCGTGTGGTTCATCAATAAATGCTGGAAATCAGAGATAACTACAAGAGTATGCCACCCGCACGGTAGATCCTGGCAAGCTACCTGTGTTTTATATGATATGCCAAATACGAGTAAAATTATATACCTTGTTCCCATGACGTGATGGAATGGTTTGAGGCTCTTTATGATCCTGGAGCAAGCATCTGCCCTTGGGATCTACTAGCATGAGACAGGTCATATGGAGATGTTACTGGTGCCAGCTAAAAGAAATCCTAGCATATAAATAAAAATGGTTTAAAATGAATAATAAAAAGAGATAAAATTTGTTTGTAGCCAGGCTATCATTTTGGATACAAAGTACTTTTTCTGCCTGCCTCACTTAAAGCACCTCTCTGTTTTAGTACCTTAATAAGTCTTAATTAGTGTTCAGATACATCTCTTACTTGGTCTTACCTTTATTTCCTGTTACATGACCTCCTTGAAACTCATTGGACTTTGTGAAATGTGTTAATCCTATGATGTTTTTGTATACAACTGTAATCTGTATTCTAATCCCAAGTTTTATTTTCTTCCATCAAACTTATTGGACTCTAAATAATAGTTAGCAACAGTTGGGGAGGTTATTAATAAGCATTCCAGCATCATTTTTCTACACAAATAAGTTCAAATGTGAGCATGAAACATTTTCTTCTGATCAAATAATGTATATATAGAACAGAAGAAGCTTATTAAAGCAGATTTTAGTATTTTATATTAATTCATAACTTTTCATTTTATTTATGTGTCCTCATTTTAATAGAAAAATTAATAATAATGAATAAGTCATTAATAAGATTAATAAAATTACTTAAAAGGCATTAGAAATTCATATTGTTTTGAAATTTTGCTTTGGGTAATCTATGTGAAATTATGGTATATAATCAAACAATTAATTTTTAATAAAGTGGAAAGCCATCTAACCAAATATTAATATAATCAAAGACAGAATACATGATTTACTACAAAGGCTGATACTATAACAGAACTTCTGAAAATAAGATTGTTCTGAATTACCAGGAATTTTTTACTTGAATTTATTTATTTATGTATTTATTTATTGATGTATTTATTTATTTATCTATTCACTTACTTATTTATATATATATATTTTTGCCCTTTTATGGGGGCCACACCCGCCAATGCTCAGGGGTTTCTCCTGGCTCTGCACTCAGGAATTACTCCTGGCAGTGCTCGGGGGACCATATGGGATGCCGGGATCGAACCCGGCCAGCATAGGCCGGCCTCTTGCAAGGCAAATGCCCTACCTGCTGGGCTATTGCTCCGGCCCCCTATTTATTTATATTTTATTATACCACTGTGAGATAAACAATTACAAGATATTCATATTTGAATTTTGGTGATACAGTATTCCAGCACCCATGCCCATTTCGCACCACCAATGTTCCCGATTCCCTCACCCTTCCCCTAGGCTGCCTGTATGGCAGGTTCTTTATTTCTTTTATCTCTTTCTCTCTCTATGTCTCCTCTCTATTTCTCTTTCTCTCTCTTCTCGCTTCCCTTTTTACACATTGTGGATTGTAGTACATACATTTAGAGGTTATCATGTGTATATTTTTGCTATATTTAATGCTCATATCTCACATGGTATCATCATTTTCAACTATTATCAGCACACTGATTATCAGCACACTGATAATTTGCTAAGCACCCTCTGGAGATAATTGATGAATAACAGGATGTCAAGTGATCAAGTGATCAAGTGATCAGCATTCTGTTCTCTTCTCTATCTTACCTAGCCTCTGACTCCCACATGTTTGTAGTATACCAGGTTTTGAAATATCACATGGGCGCAAAGCATCCGCACTCTTGGGGATCGGGCTGTATCCAGCTGTGGAGTCTGGACCTTTAGGATGACTGTGTTTGTGTTGCGAGAGGTTTTCTGACTTCTGGGAGCCTGGCTGGGGATAGATCAAGGAGCAAAACCTGTCCCCACCCCAAGACGCCCATCACTCTAGCACAGGGCAGGCTGGCAGAGACTCCGCCCTGCACCTTAATACCTGGTGTCTGGCCAAGAGTCCCAGCAGCAGTTCTGGGTGGGGTCGCCAGGCCTTTGTGGAGGGAGCCAAGGTGGGGACCAAGAAACTTTTACTTGAGTACATGCCAAGTATCTAAGATTTATTTCTGGTAGGTTGAGTGACTGAGAGCCTTAAATACTGGAATCTCCACTCTGTGTCAATTCTTTGATGAAGTTTTGACTGAAATAGTAAACCAAGGCAATAGAGTGATTGTATAAGTAAATTATGAAGGTATACACTTGATGTAATTTTGACCAACTCTCCCAGAAGTTACCTTTGATTTATTGTGGTAGTATTTTTTTTCAGAGACAAACAAGGGTTAGAAATTACAGAATACTAAAATATTCTCATCATTGGTAAAGTACATTTAAAAAAAAATCAATATTCTCCTTTAGGGGCTGGAACAATAGTACAGCGGGAGGGGCATTTGTCTTGCATGTCACCAACCCGGGTTCAATCCCTGGCATCCCATATGGTCCCCTGAGCACCTCCAGGAGTACTTCCTGAGTGCAGAGCCAGGACTAACTCCTGAGTATTGCTGGGTATGACCAAAAAATTTTTTCCTTTAAATTTTCTATTAAGTAGCATTCATGCCTTGCTTTTTATTTTAGTGTAAGTTGACTAAAATTCCAAAAACCTAGATCAAGTCATATGGAGAGAAAAATATTCTTGGATTAGACATGCCATATATAATTAAGAAGAAGACAGATCCTCTCAAAGCTAAATGCAATGTTTATTTTAAAATGTCCTAAGATTAAGATCTCAGCAGGAAGTTTTATTGCTGAGCTACAACCCTATGTAAAAAATAGGATTTATAATAGAAATGCTGACGTACCTTCTTAATTATCAGATTGCTATCGGTCACCAATATAATGAAGGAATCTTCTTCTTTTTGCACAATGAATACTAATTGAAGTGGGAGGTACAAATGTTCCAGTGGCCACATAGCAGCAAAATGGTGCCATCTAAAGGGGAGGAGAGCAAAGCCACATAGGTGGCATCAGAAAGATAAATCACTTTTTTCTCTTTCTTTAGCATATGGAGTTTTCCACCATGATATTTAGCTCAAAAAATAAAATTAAGTGATATTCCTCTAAATGCTAATATATAGGGGGATATTAGGCAGTGTTACGATTAAAGTAGAAGCTACCAGTTTCTCAGAAAACCCTTTTCATATTGTGGATTTACAATAGTGGTAGTTTACAGAGGGACAACATTAATTTGACAGGAAAGAGTAAGAAGAGAAGATAAGGAAGGAAGAAGGTGGGTAGAGGGAAGGAGATAGAGATGAGAGGAAGGGAAAGAATAGAAATGAGATATAAAAATGGTGTTTTATATGAGGATTTTTTCGTATATGCATAATAAAACAGCATTTAGTCTTTGAAAATAGTCTAATTTGTGCATAAAAGGAGAGTGAAACATAGATAAAATAAATTATCCCAAACCACTATAGTTGGCAAACAACAAAGCAAGTCTTTACTTCCAGGGTTACAGTATTTCTATAAACTTGAGGTTATAACTGTAACAATATGGTGGCTGCAGAAAGAAAAGTGACTTTTGCATTTATGTGGCTACTCTCATACATAAGATCAGAATATTATTTATTTTTAACTTTGTGGATGTTTTATGGTTTGACATATCTGGCAGGCTGAGAGCTTCCTCCTGGCTCCCTGTGCTCAGAGATTACTCCTGGCTCAAGGGTCCAAAATGATGGCATCAGTTGAACCTTGGTCAGCCTTCTGTGTGCAGGCTCCCTACTCATTGTACTATATATTTTTCCAACTCAAGATCAGAATAGTTTTAAAGAATTAGCAACATCATTCTCCTTAATTAAGTTTGCCCACTAAATAAACTTAGAGAGTTTGTTTGTTTCAACAAACAAATACACACAAACACACACACACACACACATATATATATATATGTATTCACACACACTTTCACCTATATAGTCCCTCACACCTCATAGTTATAATTAAAATTTTTGTGTGATTACCATTTTTCCTAATATTCGCTTGCCCAAGTGAATCTTGTTACATTTAACTGGAATTTGACAACCGCAGTAGAATGAGCCCCTTTTCATAAGCCAAAGAGTTTGGCTTTTTCTGATCTGTTATATGGAATATATGGGTAACAAATGAACAAACTCCACTTTGTGACCAAGGAATATAAGCAGATTTGAAAATAGAATGACTTGGAACTCTCACCTCTACCCTAGAGACCTGGTAAGCAGAAAGAATGGATGTGCAGTTGGAGGCTTAATATAGTATTTCCAGAGTGGCTATGAATCTCAACGTGGCAAACCGCATAGTACATTCCTTAAAAAGGAGAACATTTTTATACATCAGAAACAGGTGTAATAAATGATTTGTTCATTTTAACAACCAAGCAGATGTACCAAAAACGTTGAGGTGGAGGAATGCTCCATTGCCTTGCTAAAATGGTGTGAAATGCTGACTTCTTTTATATCATGTTGACTCATTTGCATTGCCTAGACTAAAATAGCCATATAGAAGTTGAGGGTTTTACCACAACCAACTATGATGACTACAGACTAAGACCTGGGTAGCTGAAGCAACACAACTTGTTTTTCCAGCAATCAGAACTAGTGGGCCCACCTGGAATGCCTCCTTTTGACTTACTGAAAAGAAGGGGAGATGACACTTTAAAAAAATTTTAGCTTCCTATAGTTCCAATAGGAGGTGATTCAAATGCAGAGAAAAGGGTATCTTTTGATTTGTATATTGATAGATCAAAAGTACTTTACTCTTTTCTTTAATTTTGATTGAGATTTTATTAACACTGCTAATAATTATTACTAGCACTGCTAAATTTGAGGTCACATAGCTGACAACTGTAACTGTTTTGTTTAGTCGACATATATCAACTAATATAGAAAGAAAAAGAAAAATGATATAGAGATAAAAACGATAAAACTTAAGACAATTTGAAAATTTGCTCTTATAGCTCTTTTTTACCACATAGACATAACTATAGTCATCATTTATATATTTACATTTATCTTAGGCTATATTATACCTATCTTAGGCCACATTTATAAAGGGAAGCCTCGGTCTTTTAAACATCTTCATTCAATTCCTTTACTATCTACCCCTGCATTTGGTATTCACAAATCAATTCTTTGTTATTGAAGTACCAGAGTTAACAACACTATGTGTTAGTTTAGTTTCATGCCTTGTCAAATGTTGTTAACACATTACACCTACCCCCCATTGAGCCAGTGACCAACCACCACAATTTATTGAACTCTATACCATTTTATCTCCCTTTCTCCTCTGCTTCAGTAACTTGTTTTGTCTTCAGAATTCAAAAGTTTGTTTTCATTTGCTTTTTGCTCATACATTGCTCCTTTAAATGCCACTCACAAGTGAAGTCACTTGGTATATTTTTCTCCTTCAGATTATTTTGCTTTGCATGCCCCCTCCAAGTTCATTCATTTTGTTAAAAATTTGTATGATTTTATCTTACATTTTGGTTTAGTAGTATATGTTTCATATGTAGACCACAATTTTGGTTATTGTATAAAGAACTAGAAAGAGTAAGTATATCTTTACTTATTAGTAAGGTATGCATTTTAAGTAAGTATAGATTTTCTTAGTGTTTTTACATTATGTGGGTGGACATTTAAGAGTAAAACTCCTGGACTCTATAGATCTATTTTTTGAAAATCTACTATTGTTCATAAGATTGAGCATGTTTGCATTACAAATAGCAGTTAATGAGGTTTTCTTTCCTCCATATCCTCTTTTGTGTTTGTTCCTATTTTTACTCATATAGGCCATTCTCACAGTAGTTAGATACTATGTCATTATAGTTTAATTTGTATTTCCCTGACGATTGGCAGGGAACATATTTTTATGTGTTTGTTGACCTTCTGAATGTCTTCTTTGGAAAAGTATCTATTTAACATTTCTGCCCATTCTTCTGGGCTTTTTTAAACGGTTGTCACTATAGTTATTATTTAATTTTAACAGATTTTTAAAAATATATCTGAGTTCTATGGTATACTAACACTTTTCTTACGTTCATCAGGCTACCTTGTAATTTTAAAAGTACTTGATTTTGTTTTAGAATCCAAAGACTCATCAAAAAGATCATACATCATGACCAAGTAGGATTCATCCCGGGAATGCAAGGATGGTTCAACATTCGCAAATCAATCAACATAATACATCACATCAATAAGAGAAAAATAAAAACCATATGGTCCTATCGATAGATGCAGAAAAAGCATTTGACAAGATCCAGCACCCATTCATGATTAAAACCCTCCAGAAAATGGGAATTGAAGGAAGCTTCCTCAAGATAGTCAAAGCCATCTACCAAAAGCCCACAGCGAGTATCATTCTCAATGGGGAAAAATTGAAAGCCTTCCCCTTAAGATCAGGAAAACGACAAGGTTGCCCTCTCTCACCTCTTTTTATTCAATATAGTACTGGAGGTACTCGCCATAGCAATCAGAGAAGAAAAGGACATTAAGGGCACCCAAATAGGCAAGGAAGAAATCAAGCTATCATTATTTGCAGATGACATGATATTATACCTAGAGAACCCTAAACTCTCGACCCAAAAACTCTTAGAAACAATAGATAGGTATAGTAGAGTGGCAGGGTACAAAATCAATACCCAAAAGTCGGTGGCTTTCCTATACACAAATAACGAAAGAGAAGAAAGGGATACTAAGAAATCGATTCCATTCACAATTGTGCCACAGAAAATCAAATACCTAGGAATCAGCTTAACCAAGTGTGTAAAGGATCTATACAAAGAGAACTACAAGACACTGCTTTAAGAAATAAAAGAGGACACGAGGAAATGGAAACACATTCCCTGCTCATGGATGGGGAGAATTAACATTGTTAAGATGGTAATACTCCCTAGAGCTTTGTACAGATTCAATGCGGTTCCTATAAGGATTCCCATGACATTCTTTAAAGAAATTGACCAAACACTTCTGAAATTCGTATGGAATAATAAGCCACCACGGATAGCTAAAGCAATCCTTGGGAAGAAGAAGATGGGAGGCATCACCTTTCCCAACCTCAAACTGTACTACAAAGCAGCAGTAATTAAAACAGCGTGGTACTGGAATAAAAACAGACCGGTGGACCTATGGAATAGAGTTGAGTATCCTGACACCCACCCTCAAAGACATGATCAGTTAATCTTTAATAAAGGTGCAAAGAGTCCAAACTGGAGTAAGGGAAAGCCTCTTCAACAAGTGGTGCTGGGAAAACTGGACAGCTACATGTAAAAAAATGAATTTGGACCTGTGTCTAACACCTTGCAAAAAAATCAGTTCAAAATGGATTAAAGATCTCAATGTCAGACCTGAATCCATAAAGTACGTTGAAGAAAATATAGGAAAAACCCTCCACGACATCGATGCTAAAGACATCTTCAAAGGTGAAACACCATTAACAAAGCAACTAGAAGAAAATATAAATATATGGGACTACATGAAACTGAAGAGCTTCTGCACCGCAAAAGAAACAGTGACCAAGATAGAAAGACAGTCGACAGAATGGGAAAGAATATTCACCCAATACCCATCTGATAAGGGGTTAATATCCAGGATATATCAGGCACTGGTACAGCTATATAAGAAAAAAACAGCCAACCCCATTAGAAAATGGGGAGAGGAGATGAACAGAAACTTTGACAAGGAAGAAATCCGAATGGCCAAAAGGCATATGAAAAAATGCTCATCATCACTAATCATCAGAGAGATGCAAATCAAAACAACAATGAGATATCACCTCACACCACAGAGAATGGCCCATATCCAAAAGGGTAAAAGCAACAAGTGCTGGCGTGGATGTGGGGAAAAGGGGACTCTCATACACTGTTGGTGGGAATGTCGACTTGTACAACCTTTCTGGAAAACAATATGGACATTCCTCCAAAGACTAGAAATTGAGCTCCCCTTTGACCCAGCCATACCACTCCTGGGAATATACCCTGGAAAGCCAAAAACGCACAGCGGAAACACAATCCGCACTTTTATTTTCATAGCAGCACTGTTCACAATAGCCAAAACCTGGAAACAACCAGTATGCCCGAGAACTGATGACTGGATAAAGAAACTGTGGTACATCTACACAATGGAATACTATGCAGCTGTCAGAAAAAATGAAGTTACGAAATTTTGCTATAAATGGATGGATATGGAAAGAATCATGTTGAGTGAAATTAGTCAGAAGGAAAGAGAGAGAGACATAGAATGACTGCATTTATTTGCATGGCATAAATATACTAGGTGATCATACCAAAAGTGGAAATTACCACAAGCGTGTGGGAGTCAGAGGTTGGTTTAGATAGAGAAAGGAACATGAGTGAATAAATGTCTAAAGTTCTGATACTAACATAGAACTGAGCATTAAAGACAGACAAAAAATGCAAATGATGGCTTCTAAGTGTACGTGAGTGCAACCCACAATGTGTGGGAGAAGGAGGAGAGAGAGAGGGAGAGGAGAGGAGATAAAGAACCTGCCATTTAGGCGGGATGTGGGAGGGGGAGGGAATTGGGGACATGGGTGGTGGCTGAGGGGCACTGGTGGAGGGCGGGGTGCTGGAACACTGTGTGACCGAAACCCCCCAAGCGTGAACAACGTTGTAATTGTATATCTCACAGTGGTATAATAAAATGTTAAAAAAAGTACTTGATTTTGTTTAAAGAAGTGATTTAATTTTTGCAATATTACTTTTTTTGCCTTTTTTTCACTTTTTCTTTGGAGTTACATTCCCTAAAGACATTGCTGAAAGCAATACTATGGATTGCCTTCCCTACACTTTCTCCTAAATATTTTTTTATTTTTAATGATTTATTTTAAACACCGTGATTTACAAAGTGCAAACTTTTTCACAATACAGTTTCTGCAAAGATTCATCATTCAGCACCAATCCCACCACCAGTGTTCTCCCCCACCAACACTAGAGACTCGCATTTCCGTCTCATCCTCCATTCCCCTCCCAATGCCTGCTCACTTAGCCAGCATTAATTATGTTGATCCTTACAGCTCATATAAGGGAACTGTAATGAAAAGTCCATGTCTTTTATCTTTTCCTAGGCAGATGTGTGAGAGTCTGGACCAGTTCCTGTCCTTGGATTCACTGTCTGGGTTACCAGAACACAGTGGTTTCTACTGACAGTCCCAGACACACCATCACTACAGCTACTGACAACACTTATTTCACATTTATCTCAACGTCTATTTAAGCTTTTCCTATTCATACACTGAACAATCCATTCTATATTCGATGTTGGAGCTAATTCTCTAAATATGGTTGATGAACCTGGTGTTAGACAAAAGTCAATGAAGATCCTAAAATCTCAATTGTGCCCTTGGAGTCCACTGTATAGGAAATTACCAAGGTGGTCCCCAAGACCACACCTTGTGCCCAGACACTTCGTTTCTAGAAAAATAAGATGGGATACCAGTTAGATGAATATACTAGGTTTTGAGATAATGTGCGCCCATTGTATCACGGGGGAGGGGTACATGGGGAACCCCCCCATGTATGGTCCCAGGCGGTCGCAGTTCTGGGCAGGCCCACCAGGTCTTGCAGGAGGGCATTGAGTTGTGGGAGGGTGCCCCAGTGTTGCAGGACTCCTAAGGGCCGCTGCATCTGCTCTGGATTGCCTCCTGCAAATCACTTCGTAGATAAGGGGGTAGTCTAAATGTGGCAGTTTATCCGACCATGTATGCTGTACTGGCTGATATAAATATTCTCCCATGCTACCACAATCATCGTGGGACTAGCTAGATCTTACCAGCATATTAGCCTGGCCATGTAGGACACCTAAGTAATTAGATCAGAGAGAAATGCTGTTTGCTTCCAAGCAAACAAGAATGGCTCCCTGATATACTCAAAGGCAACTAAAATATAAAACTACAATGAAGTAGAAGAGACTTGTGAAGGCTTGGAGAAATATTTAACTGGCATTAGTATTAGTCTTTGGTACAGAGACATGCCATCTCAGAAACCCCCTTCTCTACCCTATAAAGGCATTCCCAGGCAGATCTTGGCTCAAAACATTAGCATACTAAAGGGCCTAGGTGAGGTGCAGGGAGGGATTACCTAAGGGCATTTGACCCTCCCTGCTTTCCATAACAGTGGGAGGAAGGTCTGAGTGGCAGGGGTTATAAAACTAGCCGGTTTTCACTCTCCCGTGCTTCTTTGTGGGCGCCTCGCTTGTGAGCTTGCACCCTTCTTGGAAGTCTTGTCTTCTTCCCCTTTACAAAGCCTTTACACGTGGTAGCCGCCATCTTGGCCTACACGTGGCTGGGGTTCTAGCCTGGAATCCTAAGCACCGGGCTTTTCCTTTTGCTGATTTGTATGCCTGAACCTGTGATAAGTAAAGCCTTTTAAAACTACATCGGATTCCTGAGTTTTCATCCATTCCTTGCTGGCTTCACAGGTAGAAGGGAACTCGCTTCCTGGCACTGTCGGGGACCCCGGCTGCTCGCCTGGCCTAATTATCATCGGACAGAGATCATCTGCCTCCGAACCGTGAGTAAAATGATGGATATCTCATGGTATAGATACATTGTATCTTTTATTGGCTCAGAACCATACATAGCCCAGTCTATAAAGTTCCTTTCTGAGAACTACTCTATCTTTTCACAAATCATCTGGGTCCTTGCGATTTTTAAACTGTACCTTTGTGTAAGAACAATGTTTAATAGAGAGAGGGAAGAAAGTAATAAATTGAATGCAATCTTAAGGGACGAGGTTTACTCAACAATTAAAGAAATAAGTGAGGATCATAAAACTACAGGTAGACTGGTCTTAAAGCTTGAGGACAGAATTATTAAACAGAGTTTAAAATTTGAAAAGAAATTAGAAGAACAGGAAAGTAAAATTATTAAACAGAATTTAAAATTTGAGGAAAAATTAGAAGAACAGGATTTAAAAATTCAAAGAAAAATTAGAAGAACAGGAAAGTAAAATTATTAAACAGGAGTTAAAATTTGAAGTAAAGTTTGAAGAGCAGAAGAAGGATATCAGTAAAATCAGCACTATCTTAGAGGGAGAAACTGACAAACAGAGAGTTAGAATAGATGGACAGAAAGAGGAGGTTTGGAAGTTACACATAAGATTGAAAGAACAAAAAGGAAGAAATATATAGGAAACTTGAAAACTTAAACCAAGAAATGGATGTGTGACGCAGGGAGATTTCTGATTTCTATTTCAATCAGGACCTAGCGCATACCCAATACTGAGGGGTGAACCAACTAAAAGCCGTTCACAAACACGCCCCAAGGCTGTAGACTTGAAAAAGGTGTATACATTCCCAGCGAAAAAATCTAAAAAAGAATTCTAATGTGGCTGATAACTTAGAGGAGGAACAGGAAAACCCAGAGGAGGCAAATTCCCAAGCTGAAAATCTCCCCAGAGTTAATACCCTCAAAGGGGAAGATGCTCCTCTGGCAGAAACTACAAGCTCTGATGAGGAAGAACGGGAGGAACAGGTTAGCTCATGCAGGCCCCAAGAGCCTTGCAGTTCTTGTGGTTGTCAATCTAATAATAATCAAAGAGCAAAGCGCAGCAATCTTTCTCATGACCAATCTAAAGATAGAGTAAAACCGATTCATGAAGACTTAAAAATTGAGGCAATAACCCCATTTAGGAAGGCTTGCGACAAGTTTGGAATATCAAGTCCTTATTCTTTAAAATATTTAGCTGATTGGAGCCAAAATAATCAGTGGGTATTGGCAGACTTTGAAATGGTAGCCCATACTTGTCTGAACCAATCACAGTTCATGCAATGGCAAATGTGGTATACAGATGGGGTCAACATGAATATTGACACTTTAAGAGAAAAAGAATCTGGCCATAATATAACTTTTGCCATGCTGAAAGGTGAAGGTGAATGGCAAAAGAAAGAAAAACAAGCGACATTACCTGAACCTGTTTTAAAATTTGTTCGGGAGACAGCATTAAAAGCGTGGGAAAAAGTAGGTTCCGACCCAGAATTTCTAGGTAGCTATACAAAAATTTACCAGGGTCGTAATGAACCATACTTTGATTTTGTTGGGAGATTAAGTGAAACAATCCAAAGACAGGTTCAAGACCCAACCACTCAAGAAATCCTAAAACGAACCTTAGCATATGAGAATGCTAATCAAAATTGTCGAGCAATACTATATAATATTAAGGATAAGGAAGACCTCATGGGATATCTAAAGGCCTGTAGAAATGTTGGTTTGGCCTCCCATGGGACACAGAATGCTATAGAGGCTTATCCCATACAGCAGGAGGATCAGGAGAGGGATGAAATGTCAAACAGCTTCAGGGGGAAGAAACAATAAACTTCAAAGGATAAACAATGATCAGAGAAACTATGCTAATAATCGCAACTCCACCCCTCGGAGGGCCCCACCTGGACCATGCCCAAGGTGCAGAAAGGGAAAACATTGGGCCAGAGAGACTGTCGGTCTTGGAGGCGAAGTCAGCCTCAGGCTTCATCTGGACAGATAACCTGCTTTAGCTGCAGAAAGAAGGGACACACCCGTAGAGATTGCCCATCTTCTAAAACTATCAATACAGGGCAACATCCTAATAATCCCTTTATGGGAAATGTTACATGGACCCCCTCCCAGGTTCCACAAGCTCCGCAGGCTCAAATAACATCTACGCCTCCCCCAAATGCGGGAAACTGGGTGGGGGCCAGCCCCAGGCCCAGCTGAATCCAGGGGCACTCTCGCTCATTCCACCTGCCCAGTATCCTCCGAATCAGAATCCACAGAATTACAGTCAATAAATACTCTCTGGCCTACCCCATCAGGCAATGGCAGTCTCGACATTCTCTGCCCTAAGACTGTCACAATATACCCAAGTCAAGATCCTTACATGCTAAAAACAGGGATAAAAGGACCTGCTCCCCAGGTAGTATGGGTTTAATTCAGGGGAGCGATTGGCTGAAATTTAAGGGAATTAAGGTGCATTTCGGACTTCTGGATCCTGAATCTCATGGAGAGATAATACTGTCAATATCTGTGCCAACTAAATGGACTTTTAAAAAAGGGGAACCGCTTGCTAAACTATTATTATTTTTTGAGGATCCGTCTAGTCAGTCCGAACACCCTAGAACTGGTGGCTTAAACAGTACCAACCCTTCTGCCAACTTCATTGTTGGTTATACAGCCACACAGAACCAAGCCCACCAGCCACCTGCTAACTATCTAGTTGGGTACACTACCAGAATTTCTCAGGCCAAGCGGCCGGTTATACCCATCGAAATTTATAAAAGGAAATTCAAAGGCATGTTGGATACAGGGGCAGACATATCCATAATCTCCACCAAGTATTGGCCCTCTAACTGGGCCCTAAAGAAAGTGTCCCATAGCCTGAGCGGGGTAGGCAATATCTCCTCCTCTCTTCTCCGACAGAGTGCGAGGTGGCTGCCGTGTATTGGCCCTGAAGGGAATGTAGCCATGGTCCAGCCTTATATAGCCCCTATGCCTTTAACTTTATGGGGTCGAGACATGCTGGAGCAGTGGGGGGCAGTAATTCACATACCTCGTCCAATTCCCCATCGGGCACCTGTTCCAGCTCTCCATAATAAGCCTAACACAGGGAGTAACCCTTTTTTAATTGGGGCCGCTGTGGTTAAGCGCCCACCACCTATCCGTATTCAGTGGAAGTCTGACAAACCTATATGGACACCACAGTGGCCCCTCAATACCAAAAAGTTAGAGGCGCTAACAAATCTAGTGGAAGAACAGCTGAAATTAGGACATATTGAAGAAACGTTTTCAGAATGGAATTCTCCTGTTTTTGTAATACAGAAAAAATCAGGCAAATGGCGTTTGCTGATTGACTTAAGGAATGTAAATTCTACTATGGTCCCCATGGGAGCCCTGCAACCTGGGCTCCCTCTCCAGCAGCTATTCCTAAAGATTGGCCGCTAATTATCATAGATTTAAAAGACTGCTTTTACAGCATACCTATCCACCCAGATGATCGGAAAAGGTTTGCATTTTCAGTCCCTTCCATTAATCATAAAGGTCCTTTACGTAGGTTTCAGTGGACAGTATTGCCCCAAGGGATGACTAATTCACCTACGATGTGTCAACACTTTGTTGATGAGGTTTTGCGACCCATTCGTGCTAAATTTCCTGGTGCATACATCATCCACTACATGGATGATATCCTGCTAGCTTGTGATAATTCCAGAGATCTCCAGAATTTATATAATGATGTAATGACAGTTTTACCAGAGGCTGGCTTACAAGTAGCTCCGGAAAAAAATCCAGATGCAGCCTCCATATGAATATTTGGGCTATGCTCTTGACCGCACTACAGTGCGCCCTCAAAAAAATTTCCATTAGTCAAAAAAGGCTCAAAACCTTGAATGATTTTCAAAAACTGCTGGGAGATATCAACTGGGTGCGCCCCTCCCTTGGTATTCCTAACTGTGAGCTCAGTAACTTGTTCCACACCCTTGAAGGTGATCCTGCTTTAAATAGCCCAAGGCAGCTAACTCCTAAAGCTCAGAAGGAATTAGACTTTTTCATGGATCGGCTTCAAAAATCTTACCTCTCCAGATTTAATCCCGGAGAAAAGGTATGGTTATTGGTCTTCAACACTCCCGAGTCTCCAACTGCTGCTATAGCCCAATTATCTGGACCGTTAGAATGGGTTTACTTACATAACAAGCAGAATCGTACTGCTACACCTTACCTTGAGATGATAGCTAACCTTATAATTAAGGGAAGATCAAGAACCCAAGTATTACTTGGACATGATCCCCATGTAATTGTACTACCTGACCCTAAAAAAGAAATTGAAGCTGTTTTACCACTCAGTGAAATCCTTCAGAGAGCTTTAGCAGATTTTTTCAGGAGAAATATCTTATCATTACCCAGCTGGAAAAACCTGGGAATTTCTGAAAAGGACACCTTTTGTAATTTCCACCATTGTCCGCTCCTCTCCCATTCCTGATGCTCCAGTGTATTATATTGATGGCTCCTCATCAGGAAGGGGTGGAATTACAGGTCCTTCATTGACCACTACTGTGCATACAAATTATAAATCTGCCCAACAAGTGGAACTCGCCACCCTGATACATTTACTATCCCATGTATCTGGCCCATGTAATGTGGTGAGTGATTCTGCATATGTAGTTGGTTTATTTCCTGGAATTGTCACTGCTTCTTTAAATGCCCATAATCCTATAATTCAGGAGCTACTCCATAAACTACAAGATCTCCTCCGAAATAGAACATTCCCTATATACATCTCCCACATCCGTTCTCACAGCCGACTCCCCGGGCCGATGGTTCGAGGAAATGAAGCAGCAGATCTCTTGGCAGCACCAGTGTTTAAATCAGCTGAGGAAGAGCACCAGACTCTACATACAAATGCCCGCCGCCTTCATGTACACCATGGCATCCCATGGAGACAAGCTAGACAAATTGTCCGCAACTGTCCTGTCTGTGCTCCTTTACATTGTACATCTCATGTAGCAGGAGCAAATCCTCGAGGTTTACAGACAAACCAATTGTGGCAGATGGATATAACTCATACTAACTTATTTCCCAACAAACCTTTCCTTCATGTGGTCATTGATACATATTCCCGGTTCATATGGGCTGTTCCTATGACGTCTGAAAGAGCTAAATCTGTTTGTTCATTTTTACTCCAGTGCTTCTCCGTCATGGGTATTCCCCATACCATAAAAACAGATAATGGTCCTGCTTACACCAGCAAAACCTTCAAATCCTTTTGCGAGGAATGGCAGATCAAACATATTACAGGAATTCCATATAATCCACAAGGACAAGGAATTGTTGAACGTGCCCACAGAACGCTTAAAACTCAGTTATTAAAGCAACGAAAAACAAGTATGCCTCCAATGGATTCTTTATCTTTAACATTATTCACCTTAAACTTCTTAAATATACCTCAAGGAGATCCCTATACCGCGGCTGAACGTCACTTTCAAGAAGATATGCAAACTCAAAAAACAGTCAATTCACCTATCTGGGTGAAAATTGATGATAAATGGATTGCAGGTCACCTCCTCATTCGGGGAAGAGGTTATGCTTTCATTTCTACAGATGATAACCCTGCCAAGAAACTCTGGGTTCCTCTGCGACTTGTTAAGACTAGAATTCTCCAAGAATCAGAAAACAACTAATTCTTTCAATATAAAGTCTTAAATTTTAAATTGCAAGTTGCTGTTTAAACCTCCTGGATTGGTTCATTTTAATAATGATCTTGTTTTGCAGTCTGTGATCATGGTTCATGTCTAATATCTTGCCTTACAGCCTAAATGTTTTCTTTCTTATAAAAAAAAGGGTGGAAAAATGGGTGGACTCTGAGCATAGTGCTCAATGTCCATATGTTTCAAGGATTAATGTTAGAGTTTCCTTTTTTAATGTTTTGCTCACAGGTATTTGCAGGAAAAGAACTTGGCTGCTGCAGATTCCTTCTATGTTGCTCGAGGCTTTGGACTCTGATCACAGTGCTCATTACAAAAGTTTGCTAAATCAATGAAAAATTGTTTTTCTAATGATTCTGTTCACAGGATAAGATATTGGAATGCAGTAAACCTGTGCTACAGTGCTCAATACTCCGAGACTCCTAAAACAGTGCTCACTAAAAATTTAATAATTTGCAAAAATAATTTTTCCCAATGCTCTATTCACAGGAAAAGACACTTTCTCACCATCATTTGCCGGCTTTATATTCATGAAGCGCTTGACTAGTTACCATTTATCACCCTAAATGGGTCACATATACAGCTGTAAGATATTGATCGATCAAATGTATGTGTGCGTGTGTGTGTGTGCATGTGGTGGCCACCATTATGTTTGTGATTAATGTTGTGTCTATGTTATGTCTCAACTACTACCTTCTCAATTTCTGACCACTACAAACCTCTATTACATTCATCAGCTCCACTGCTGATCCACTAGATTTACCAATTTTAAAATCATCAATTCTCATACTTATTTCCCTGCTCCACCCATGTTGGAGCTTCTTTATGTTCTTCTCTCCATCCCAGACTTGGATCCCTGCAAAGCCTTAAAATCTCTACTTGTGATTAACCTCGAAAAGTGTTTTTGTCTCGCCTAAAATTAAGCTACAGGTACAGTTACCGGTGCCAGTGTTCCCTTGCTGAAGAAGCCCTGCAAGACACCCACACCAATGTTCCTGACACCTGTTCCAGCGCTCAAGACTCCTGTTCCAGAGTTCGAGATATTTGTTCCAGTGTTCCTGAGACCCGATCCAGTGTTCCTGACAGTTCAACGAGTTCCTGATCGCTGCTCTCCAGAGACTCATACTCATATGATCACCGCTATTGCTGTCCCAGAAGTAGCCCCACAGACTTTGTTCCAGACACCCGACTTTACATAAAATATAGCAAATTGACTCTCACAAATTATGGACAGTGCAAACTATAGTCCATTATAATCAGACAGCTAGAAACACTTTGTCTTGAACTTTGCTTTGGGTCCAAAAACAAGTTAGGATCCTAAAGTAACATGTATTGTCATTTTGTAATTGGAATTGTTTTTTCTTATCTTAATTTTCTGTACGTTACTGAATATTTCATACCTTTTCAATTTTTATTAGTAAACTAATCAGGGGGAGTTGTTGCAGGACTCCTAAGGGCCGCTGCATCTGCTCTGGATTGCCTCCTGCAAATCACTTCGTAGATAAGGGGGTAGTCTAAATGTGGCAGTTTATCCGACCATGTATGCTGTACTAGCTGGTATAAATATTCTCCCATGCTACCACAATCATCGTGGGACTAGCTAGATCTTACCAGCATATTAGCCTGGCCACGTAGGACACCTAAGTAATTAGATCAGAGAGAAATGCTGTTTGCTTCCAAGCAAACAAGCATGGCTCCCTGATATACTCAAAGGCAACTAAAATATAAAACTACAATGAAGTAGAAGAGACTTGTGAAGGCTTGGAGAAATATTTAACTGGCATTAGTATTAGTCTTTGGTACAGAGACATGCCATCTCAGAAACCCCCTTCTCTACCCTATAAAGGCATTCCCAGGCAGATCTTGGCTCAAAACATTAGCATACTAAAGGGCCTAGGTGAGGTGCAGGGAGGGATTACCTAAGGGCATTTGACCCTCCCTGCTTTCCATAACAGTGGGAGGAAGGTCTGAGTGGCAGGGGTATAAAACTAGCCGGTTTCCTCTCTCCTGCGCTTCTTTGTGGGCGCTCTCTTTGTGAGCGCGCACCCTTCTTGGAAGTCTTGTCTTCTTCCCCTTTACAAAGCCTTTACACGTGGTGGCCGCCATCTTGGCCTACACGTGGCTGGGGTTCTAGCCTGGAATCCTAAGCACCGGGCTTTTCCTTTTTGCTGATTTGTATGCCTGAACCTGTGATAAGTAAAGCCTTTTAAAACTGCATCGGATTCCTGAGTTTTCATCCATTCCTCGCCGGCTTCGGAGGTAGAAGGGAACTCGCTTCCCGGCACTGTCGGGGACCCTGGCTGCGCCCCGACACCCTAGCTTCAGGTTCCCCAGGGAACCTGGTGGATTCGATCATCCACTCATGCATACCTTGACTTGAAACTCAACTATTTTGTTGATTGTGGCTTTGACAAGCTGTGGAGTCGGACCAGCAAGTGGCTGTGGTTGTGATGCATGAGGGTTTTCGGCATCTGAGGGTCTGAAAGGGAGGCAGGGAGAACCGGTTCTGCCCCCCCTTCCAGGACCCCTCATCAGACAAGCATAGGCTGAGCGGGCAGCAGCTCAGCCCTGTGTCTATCCACGTTTTTAATATAATCACTTTTGAAAGAATTTTTCCATGTTGCAAAATAGTTTTATTTTTAAATAGATTTATTTAATCCAGTTTTATTATTTTGCATGTGGCTATCTAGTTTTTCTAATATTATTTGTAGGTGCATTTAATTACTTGAGTATATTTTTAAGTATTTTGTTGTAAATTTATTGTCCATCAATGTCAGAATTCATTTCTGAGTTTAAAGTTCTAATACATTGATTTTTGTATCTATTTTTTTGCTAAAATCATATTGCTTATGTTAACTAACAATTTGTAGTATAAAGTCAGAGAGCAAGTGTTTCCAATATTTTCTTTTCACAATATTGCATTGGTTATTTGGGATCTTTTTTTGGTTCCACACAAATTTCAATACTTTTAATTTTATTTCTTTGAATAATGCCATTAATCTAGCTAGGAGTTTTATCAAAACTGTGCATTACTTGGGAAGGATAGCCATGTCAACAGCATTAATTTTTTTTCAATCCATGATCAGGAATATCTCAACATTTTGTTGTGTGATCTTCAGTTTTGTTTAATATCTCTCACAGTGCATATTTTGTATATTTTGACTCCTTGTTAAGTTAATTCCTAGAGTTTTTCTCTTTTGTGTCTTACTATTTTAGATATTTTTCTAAATATTTGTCTTCTACTGTATAAAAATAAGACAGATTCTTGAATATTGATTTTGTAGACCTACACTTTGCTGACCTTTTTCTAATTTTTTTGTGGAATATTTAGATTTTTATTTTTTTTCTTCTCAAGATAATTGCAAATAGTGAAATATACACTTTTGCATTTCAAATTTGGATTATGGTATAGCCATACTTCTATCAATCCAAATATCATTCAATCTGAAGAGAATAATTAGAGAGAGGGATGGACACCAATTAAACCAGGGACAATAGTCCAAGAAATTCTAATTTTTTTTTAATTTTTAATTATACCAACATGAGATAAACAATTTCAAAGATATTCGTGTTTGGGTTTCAGTCATACAGTGTTCCAGCACCCATCCCTCCACCAGTGCCCATTTTCCACCACCAATGTCCCCTGATTCCCTCCTCTCCCCGAGCCTGCCTCAATGGCAGGCACTTTGCCTCTCATCTCTCTCTCTCTGTCTTTCTCTATCTCTCTCTCACACACTCTCTCTTTCTTCCTTGTCTTACACATTGTGACTTGCAAAACACACTTGCAAAACACACATTTAGAGATTATCATGTATATCCCTTTGCCTACATTAAATGTTCAGTTCAAGGTTGGTATTATCATTTCCAATAATTGTTAGCATTTTGTTCCCTTCTCTCAATTACTTAAACTCTGACTCCCACACACTTGTGGTATATTTCACCTTTGACAAGACCTCCTGATCCATGTTTTCCCTGACCTTATTCTCAGACATGAGGCAGAGCTGCTACTTGCTCTCCCTGTGCCCAGCTGCTCATGAGGCCCCCGCGAGGCATGGTAGGTTCTAGCACTGGCCTGCCACCCCAGCAGAGCCTCACAACAAGCCAGACGACCCCCACTACTCCATGGGGACCATCATTTTCCACATCCGGAATTCCCTCTCCTCACAACTCCATCCAGCAGACCAGACTATCACAGCTCAGCTCGCATGGCCGCTAGCGGCCGTGCGGTTCATCAATTAATGCTTTATTTAGAGGTGACTACAAGAGCATGCCACCCGCACGGCAAGCCTGGCAAGCTGCTCGTGTTGTATTTGATATGCCAAATACCAGTAACATTTATATTAGGTCATGTCCATGGCCTAATATAATGGTTTGAGACTCTTTATGTTCCTGGAGAAAGAGGATGCCTTTGGGCTCTACTAGCATGAGACAGGATATATGGAGATATTGCTGGTGCCTGCTCTAGCAAATAGATGATGAACGGGAAGATAGTGATTGTGATAGTGACTAATTTTTTTATATCCTGCAAATAAATGCAGTCATTCTATATCTGTCCTTTTCCCTCTGGCTAATTTCACTCAGCATGGTGCTCTCCACATCCATCCATTTATAGGCAAATACCATAGCTTTGTTTTTCCTGACAGTTGATAGTATTGCACTCTGTAGAGGTACCAAAGTTTCTTTATCCAGTAGTCTGTTCTTGGGCACTCTGGTTGTTTCCAGATTCTGGCTATTGTGAATAGTGCTGCTATGAACATAAAAGTGCAGATGGTGTTTCTGCTGTGTGATTTTGGCCTCCCAGGGTATATTCCCATGAGTAGTTTGCTGGGATTAAATAGGAGCTCAATTTCTAGTTTGTGGAGGAATGTCCATATTGTTTCCCAAAAAGGCTGTATCAGTTGACATTCCCACCAATGGTGGATGAGACTTCCTTTCTCCCGCATCCATGCCAGCACTTGCTGTTCTTGCTCTTTGGTTATGTGCCAGTCTCTGTGGTATGGGATTATATATCATTGTTGTTTTGATTTGCATCTCTGTGATGTTTAGTGACGATGAGCATAACATCATATGCATTTTGGCCATTCAAATTTCTTCTTTGCGAAGTTTCCGTTCATTTCTTCTCTTCATATTTTATGGGGTTGGCTGTTTCCTTCTTGTAAAGTTCTACCAGTGCTGATATATATTGGATATTAAACCCTTATCAGATGGGTATTGGGTAAATATTCTTTCCCAGTCTGCGGACTGTCTTTGTATTTTGGTTGCTGTTTCTTTTGAAGTGCAGAAGCTTTTTAGTTTCATATAGTCCCATATGTTTATCTCTGCTTCCAATTGCTCTTTTAGTGGTGTTTCACCTTTGAAGATACCTCTCACTTCAATGTCACTTGATCACTTGATCACTTGAATCCCGTTATTCATCGATTTGCTCGAGCAGGCGCCAGTAACATTTCCATTGTTCCCTATCACGTGCCAATGTAGCCCAATGGCATCTGGTTGATTCAGGAGTCACTTCAATGTAGTAGATAATTTTTCCTATGTTTTCTCTGATATACTTAGTGGATTCAGGTCTGATATTGAATTCTTTAATCCATTTTGTTCTGACTTTTGTGCATGGTGTTAGAGGTCTAAGTTCATTTTTTACATGCAATGGTCCATTTTTCCCAGCACCACTTGTTAAGGAGGATTTCCTTACTTTATTTTATACTTTTTGCTCCTTTATCAAAGAATAATCAGGTTTCTGAGGATGTGTGTCAGGATAGTCAACTGTATTCCTTGGTCAACAGGTCTGTTTTTACTCCAATACCATGCTGTTTTAGTACAGTTTGAAGTTGGGAAAAGTGGTAGCCCCATCGTCTTTTTCCCAACAATTGATTTAGCTATCCTTGGGGGTTTATTGTTCAATACAAATTTCAGGAATATTTGGTCAATCTCTTTGAAGAAAGTCATGGGTATCCTCGTAAGGATTTCATTGAATCTGTATAAAGTTCTAGGGAGTGCTACCATTTTGACAATGTTAATTCTCCCTATCCATGAGCAGGGATCGTGTCTCCATTTCTTTGTGTCCTCTTTGATTTCTTGAAACAAAGTTGTAGTTTTCTTTGTTCTACAAAGAATGTAAATGTAAGAATGTAAAGGCTCTTTACATTCTTAGTTAAGCTAATTCCTAGGTGTTTGATTTTTTGTGGCACAATAATAAATGAAATTATTTTCTTAATATTCTTTTCTTCTCTTTTGTTATTCTTATTTAAGAAAGCCATTGATTTTGGGTATTGAATTTGCACCCTGCCACTCTACTATAGGAATCTATTGTTTCTGTAAGTTTTTGCTAGAGAGTTTAGGGTTTTCTAATACAATATCATGTCATTTGCAAATAGTGATAGCTTGACATTTTCCTTGTCTATCTGAATGCCCTTAATGTTCTTTTCTTCCCTGATTGCTGTGGCAAGTACTTCCAGTACTATATTGAATAGAAGTGGTAAGAGTGGGCAGCCTTGTCTTGTCTCTGATCTTAGGGGATGGCTTTCAGTTTTTCCCCCATTGAGAATGATGCTATGGGTTTTTGGCAGATGGTTTTGACTATATTGAGGAAGGTTCCTTTAATTCCCATTTTTGGAAGGCTTTTGTCATGAATGGGTTTTGGATCATGTCAAATGCTTTCTCTACATCTATTGATATGATTATAAGGTTTTAGTTTTTTCTCTTATTGATGTGATGTATTATCTTGATTGACTTGTGAATGTTGAACAGTCCTTGCATTCCCGGGATGAATCATACTTTGTCATGATGTATGCTTTTTGATGAGTCTTATAATCTATTTTCTAGTATTTTGTTGAAGATCGTAGCATCTGTGTTCTTTAGGAAATTAGTCTGTAGGGGGTTTTTGTGATATCTCTGTCTGCTTTGGGTATCAGGGTAATATGTGTTTTGTAGAAACTATTTGGGTGTGTTTGTTTCTTCTATTTCCTGGTAGTGCTTGGAAAGGATTGGCAGTAGATCCTCTTTAAAGGTTTGGAAGAATTCACTAGTGAATCCATCTAGACCTTGACCTTTGTGTTTGGGCTGACTGCTAATTACTGTTTAAACTTCCTTGATAGTGACAGGCTTATTCAGGTATGGCATGTCATCTTGTTTCAGTCATGGGAGACTATAGGACTTCAGGAATTTGTCCATTTTTTCCAGGTTCTCTTGTTTTGTGGCATACAGACACTCCGAAATAATCTCCGATGACCTTTTGAATTTCTTTAGTTTATGTTATGATGTCCCCCTTTTCATTTCTGATTCTATTTATTTGGATTCTCTCTTTTTTTTTTTTTTTTTGGCGTTTTGGGTCACACCCGGTGATGCTCATGGGTTGCTCCTGGCTTTGCACTCAGGAATCACTCCTGGCAGTGTTCTGGGGACTATATGGGATGTCTAGGATCAAACCAGGGTTGGCTGTGTGCAAGGCAAATGCCCTACCCGCAGGACTATCACTGCATGTGATGTATCTTGCAGAATGTTCCATGTATGCTGGAGAAGAAAGTGTATTTGCCGTTTTGGGACGAAAAGCCCTGTATATATCTACCAGCCCTTTTCTTACATTTCTTTCTTCAGCATCAGTATTTCTTTGGTGAGTTTCGGTCTTGTTGATCTATCATAGTTTTTAATATGATTAATTATAATTAACATGAGCAGTGTTTTAGTCTCCAACTATAATTGAGTTACTGTCAATATCTTCTGTGAAGTCAATTAGCAGTTGTTTTAAGTATTTTTCTGGCCCCTCGTTGGGTGCAAATATGTTTGGGACTGTGATTTCTTTCTGATTACATATCCCTTAATTTTAAGAAATGGCCTTTACGGTCTCATCTAAACTTTTTCAGCCTTAGGTCTATGTTGTTAGATACTAGTATGGCCACACCAGACTTTTTGGAGGAGTTTTTGTGTGAAGAGTGTGGTTTCCAGTCTTTGACTCTAAGTCTGTGTTTGCTCTGATTGTTCAGATGCATTTTTTGTAGGTAGCAGAATGTTGGATTCAGTTTTTTATTCTATTTTGCCACTCTGTGTCTCTTAATTAGGTCATTGATATGAGAGAGATTATTGTCATGGGATGTTGTGCCATCTTTCTAAATCGGCTTGTTTTCGTTTTGGGGTTTTGTTGCAGGACTCCTAAGGGCCGCTGCATCTGCTCTGGATTGCCTCCCGAAAATCACTCCGTAGATAAGGGGTAGTCTAAATGTGGCAGTTTATCCGACCATGTATGCTGTACTAGCTGGTATAAATATTCTCCCATGCTATCACAATCATCGTGGGACTAGCTAGATCTTACCAGCATATTAGCCTGGCCACGTAAGGACACCTAAGTAATTAGACCAGAGAGAAATGCTGTTTGCTTCCAAACAAACAAGCATGGCTCCCTGATAAAATATAAAACTACAATGAAGTAGAGGAGACTTGTGAAGGCTTGGAGAAATATTTAACTGGCATTGGTGTTGATCTTTGGTACAGTGACATGCCATCTCAGAAACCCCCTTCTCTACATTTCAAAGGCATTCCGGCTCAAAACATTAGCACAGTAAAGGCCCTAGGTGAGATGCAGGGAGGGACTACCTAAGGGCATTGGACCCTCCCTGCTTTCCATAACAATGGGAGGAAGGTCTGAGTTGCTGGGGGTATAAACTTGCAGGTTCCCGCTCTCCCGGGCTTCTTCTTCCCGGTGGGATCTCGCCTTGTGAGCGTTTATTCCCCTTGGAAGTTTCACACGTGGTGGTCGCCATCTTGGCCTACACGTGGCTGGGGTTCTAGCCTGGAATCCTAAGCATCGGGTTTTTCCTTTTGCTGATTTGTATGCCTGAACCTGTGATAAGTAAAGCTTTTTAAAACCTCATCGGATTTCTGAGTGTTCATCCATTCCTCGCCGGCTTCGGAGGTAGAAGGGAACTCGCTTCCCGGCACTGTCAGGGACCCCGGCGGAGCGCCCCGACAGGGTTTGTCTCATTTTACCATAGCTCCTTCATTTCATCTTTTAAAGTTAGCTTGAGTCTATGAAGTTCTGAGGTGTTGCTTACCATGAAATTGTGTATCTTTCCTTCAAATCTGAATGTGAGTTAGCCAGAGAAACAATTCTTGGTTATGTGCTTATTTCACTGTGTATTTTCATGGTATCCCACCTTTGTCTTCAGGCTCAGGGTATTTCATCTGAAAAATGGGTTGGAAAACTTAGGAATATTCCTTTGTATGTGACTTCCTCCTTTGATCTTGCTGCTTTCTTGTCATTGTGATTAGGATGTGTCTTGGATTATTCTTATTTGGATTTCTTTTAGCTTGTACCCTTCAGGCCTCCTGAATCTGGGAGCAAGCCCTCTTTAGTTCTTGGAACTTCTCAGCAATGATGGCTTTGACAGTTACTTCTTCATCAGGTTTTTCTTCCTGTGACTCTGGGACGCCAAGATCCATATGCTATTCCTTTTGGCTTCATCTTAGTTATCTCTTGTTGTCTGTACATTTATTTTAAGTTTTTTTTTTTCCATTTTCTACTGTTGTCTAGAAAATCTGAGGACTTCATCTTGAATCTCACTAATTCTGTCCTCAGCAGTTGTAACTCTGCTGCGGAGGCCTTCCAATGAGATTTTTATTTTGCATACCACATTTTTAATATCTGTTATTTCTGCTTGCATTTTCATTTCCATTTTCCTCACTTAGGCTCCCATGTCCTCTTTCATTTTATTGGCTCTGTGCTCCATTGCTTCTTTTAGCTCCTTATGCACCCTTAACAGCTCCATTCAAAATTCCTTATCAGAGAGTTTATATAGCTCATTATTTCTTGGCTCATCTTGGAAAGTGTTTTCGCTCACTGAGCTTGGTGGAATTCTGCATTGTTTTATCATTGCAACCTGTACAGTTTGCAAATTATGGTTTTTGTGTGGATGGGCAGTACAGTGAAGGTTGTCAATGGCTGTTCACAGAGTTTTGTGAGAGTTGGGGAATATGAGGATGTACCCTGCTACTTCTATGTAGGATATACACTAACTTCACACGGACACTAGCTGTTTTAAGTTTGAGTATCTGAATCTTGCAAGAGTCTCGATCACTTTGTGCACTTGCCCCGGGGTTGTGGTTGGGTCTGGGCAGCAAGGAAATTCAGGAGGTGCCTGGGATGGGGTTGGTGGAGTCCTATGGCAGGTGGTGCTGGGAAAGTGCAGGATTCCAGAGGCAAGACTTGGGTTCTCCAGGCTGGTGGGAGCCTTTGTGCACTTGCTCAGGGGTTGTGGTTGGTTCTTGGCTGTGGGGAAATTCAGGACACACGTGGGATGGAGGTGATAGAGGCTGGTGGTGGGTTGGTGTGGAGAAAGTGTCAAGAAATTCTAATTCTAATCAAAATATATTCACTAGATATGGGTCATAAAAGTTTATAAGGATTTTGCTCACAACCCTAGAGAAGTACATGGATGGAAATTTATTAGACGGGGGAGATGTCACCACTGAGAGATCCACTAGACAGAATATCAGTAATGACGCTAAAAATCCTAAATGAGAAACCAGAAGAGCAAAACAATGAATTTATATAGCGTCTTCTTCTTCAAAAGTAGAATTTGTGCTCTATAGTGCACTCCAGAACATTCTCCAGGATACATGGATCACATTTTGGGACATAACTCATATTCCTGACGGTATATACCAAGGAGCAGAATTTCCGTTCATTTGGAAATTCTATTCTCACTTTATCTGATAAATCTCCATATTGTTTTCCACAGTAGAGCAGACTACATGCCCATTAGAAGTGGATGAGAGTTTCTTTTTTTACCACAACCCCACAAACCCAGATTGTTCCCAAGGTCATTTTTGTTTTTGATATGTGCTATTCTCACCTAGTGAGATTCTATCTCAACGCCATTTGGATTTCCTGATAATTAATGATAATGAGCACTTTTTCATGTGCCAAATTGTCCATCCATCTGTCTTCAGGAAAGCTTTTCTTTATTTTTACTATTCATAAACCCATATTTATAGGTTTTTGTTATTGTTGATCTTTGAGGCTCTTATTGGATTTTTTTGGGTAGTGTGATACCTGGCAATCTCTGAGGTTACTCCTGGCTCTGCACTCCAGGTATTACACCTACCAGCGCTCATATGGGATACCAAAGATTGAACCCAGGTTGCCTGTGTGCAACTCTACTCACTGTGCTACCCATTTGGCCTCATATTTTGAGTCACTTTTTATATCTCCTTGCTACAACTCTTTATCTGATGTGTTGAATGGAAAATATTTCACTCCCATTTAGTTTGGCGAATTTTCCTTTTAACCTATATTTCTTTTCCTTTTCATAAACTCAATTTGACGTAATTCCACCAGTCAGATGGTTTTGTTTGCTTGTTTCTATTCTATTGCCCATGGAATCATAACAGTGAAAACACCATTGAGGCACAAATCTTGGAATATTCTGCCAATATTTTCTTCAGTGTATTTTAAGGAGTCTTATCTGATCTCAAAATTTTGATCCACTTTCAAACCACATTTTGCAATCTGTGAAATACAAATCTGTCTCATATTTATACATATGATTTTCAATATTCCCAATACCCTTTAATAAAGAGGTATCTTTACTTCCTATACCCAATTCCTTTGTCAAAAATTACTTGATCATAAACCTAGGAATTTGTCTTTAGTTACTCAAACTTAACCCATGGGTCAAAGAGTCTATCTTTATACCAATACCATGCTGTTTTGAACAATATAACTTTATAGTATAATATCAATGAGATACTTTTAAATATCCTATTTATCACTATAGCTTTGGCTATTAATGGAGTGTCATTTTCCATTCAGATTTTATTTACATCATCATTGCATTGAATCTATGTAATAATTTAGGAAGGTGTCATTTTTATAATGTACTTTTGATTCTTCCCATCCATAAACACAAAATATTTCTCCATTTCCTAAGTTCACCTTTTATCTATTTTTAAAATGTCTTATAGTTTCCGGAGTATTTTTTCACATCTTTTAAGTTCATTCTTAGGTGTTTGATACTTTGGACACTTTTTAACGGAGTAGCACTTTGATTTATTTTTTCTAGTTCATTATTTACATATAAAGATGCAACCGAATTTTATTGACTTTATAACCTGGCTACTTTGGTTTATTGTTTCTAGGAGCCTTTTAGAATACTAGTTAGGGCCTTCTATGTATATTATCATGTCATCTGAAAAGATTGTTAGTTTGAATTTTTGTTTTTTAAATATGAATCTCTTTGATTTCTTTATCTTGTCTGGTTTCTATTGTTAGTAGTTCTAATACTATATTGATTAAAAGTGGAGAACACTGGCCAGAGTGATAGCACAGCTGGTAGGATGTTTGCCTTGCATGCGGCCGACCCAGGTTCCATCCCTGGCATCCCATATGGTCCCCTGAGCACCGCCAGGACTAATTCCTGAGCAAAGAGCCAGGAATAACCCCTGAGTATTTCCAGGTGTGACCCAAAAGCAAAAAAAAAAAAAAAAGTGGAGACTATGGATATCCTTGCCTTGTGCCTGATCTCAAAGGGAATGCTTCAGTTTCTCACCTTTAACCGTTATTAGTTTATTTACTTTTAAGAATATGACTGTTTTATAGAAATTTTGTTTTCAAGTAACTAGTAGTGATAACACACTAAAGTTTTATCTTACTCTCAAATAATTAAGGAAAAGAATACATAGGGCAGGATATAAAATAATTACCAAGATTTCCATAGTCTGGATTAATGCTTATATAATGATCTCTTCTTAAGATTAAACAGAGTCTATGAATATGGTGGAGTATTAGACTCATGATTAGGTTACTTATCTGCTAACTTTGAGTTGAGTAAAAGAGAGATATTCTTGGGTTGACTGGAACTAATAAGGCAAAATATTTTCTCTGAATTGAAGCCTCAGTAAAAATTGCTTTCCTGTGGGAATTGTTATGCTGTGGGAAAGGTCAGCTGGTAGTAACAACAGGAAGTCTCTAGAGATAGCCACAATCACTGGCTGATATTTACATAGAAACTTGAATTTCAGACCTATAGCCAAAAGGAACTGAATTCTGCCAACAATCAATAAATTTGGAAGTTGAGTCTGAGCCTGAAATGAGATTGAAGTAGCCCCCAACAATTTGATTTTAGTTTGGAGAAACCTGAGGACCAGATAGTCTATCCCTGGATTTTTCACTCCTGGATTCTGTGAGGATATAATCTGTGTTGATAATTTTGTTGCAGTCTGCTACATAGCAATATAAAATGAACACAATATCTGAATATATATGTCAAGTATTAACAAGTAGTTAATTTTGTAGAATAAATTATAGAACATTTTTATAGTTTTGAAATTCTCCTGTAAATAAGAATTTGTTTCAAAATAAAATGTATTATAACAGTTATAGGACATACTATGAACCATATAACTGTGTATAAATGCATATATACATATTTATTTAGAAGGGGCCAAACCCAAAATGAAGTAATGATGTTATAAATAATGTGATTTCTATAAAATATTGTTAGTGGATCATGATCTAGAGTGCAGCTTGGTGTAGAGGAAAAACCTCTCATGTATGTGCCCAGGGTTTCATTCACAGCACCACAAACACAATCACACACGTACACACTGCACCTTCATGTTCAAACATTTAACAAAGATCAGTTAAAAAATGCACTTTCAACTTTAGAGCATAGTGATTTTATACATCTGCCACACTCAGATTTAAAGTAGGATAACATTAACCAAATCCCGTTGTTAACTTTAGTTTCATTAAAGTCCATTTGACCTCAGCAAGGGAAACAGTAATTCAAAATATTTTTGAATGAAAGTGTCAATTTAAGATCCTCAGCATAAAACATACCTAAAAGCCTATTTGCAAAGTAAATTTACTCTGGATTCTTGATACCTATGAAAGTTTTTTCTATTATATTTATTTAAAATTACAACAGTTTACATTAGAAACAAGCTCAAACAATTAAGGTAAAAGATAAATAACTGCATACAGTTTAATTTTACAAAATGCAAACATAACTCATTCATTGTTATATTATCTAAGTATTAAGCACCACATAATTGCACACAGCATTTTCAAATACTTTAAAGGCTCTAGAATTACGGAGCTGACTTTGGTAAAATAGTCTTGATTTTCCCCTATTATTATACAAATAATCGGCCATACAGAATAAATATAAATCAGAATAAGATATGCCTCTTGCAGAGTTCATTTTTACAGCTAAAGGTTAGTTAGTGGTTTTATATGCTCATGAAACTTACTCCAGGCCTATTTGAGATAGAGAAAAAAAATCTCAAATTTCCATAGTTTAAGATGTCTTGGGACAAAGGCATCTTGAAGTTTCTTGGAACAAAGGTGTCATCACAGCAAATTTTATGCAATAATCCAGGATCTTGCTTTCTCAGCGTGATTCAAATAGGCACTTCCTTCTCCAACAGCCTGAGTTGTGATATGGGCCAGTAGATAGAGAGATCTATGAATGTAGGTTCTTTTTGACCCAGACTTGCTAGCAGTGACTGCAATTACCTCTGGAAAATGAGAAATTCCAAGCACTCCACTACTTTCAGAGGTACTGCTGTTTTCTTTGTAAAGACTAAAGGCACAGAAACAAGGGGAGTGACCTCTTTTATGTTGCATATTTTCCACAGTTTAGTATGAAAAAATCAATCACCCATTAACTTACCAAGTCTGAAAGGAATAAAAATAAAACATTTTATATAATACCTTTTTACTTAAAAAGTGATATGTGTTTTGTCCAAGAAGTTATAGGTAGAAAGAAAAGGCAATCAATTAAATAAAATTCCCTTTTCTAGAAATAATTAACAGTTTCAAATTGAAAAGACACAGAGTAATTGCAGGAAGTGATTCTAATTCTCTGTCGTCAGAGGATATTTTCACTGTTCAACTTTTAGAAGTATGATTTGGTGAGTCAGATTATTTCTGAAACATTATCCCTCTAGTTCAATTTCTCCTAGCCATAACTGAGATATTTATGTGCTTTAATTGCAAAGGGAAAAGGGAAGAGGAAAAAGTGAAGAAAGGAATGAAGTTTCTTTGTGAGCATACTGAGAATAAAGGATGTACTTAGGTTTCTTTTTTATGCAACTTTAGAATTCCTAGGATATCCTGGCTGGACTCACATGGGAAGACCATCTATCAATACCACAGGAAGAGCTCAGGAGCCTTCTGAGTGCTTCACCTCACTCTAAAACTCACTCATCTGTACTGGGGGGCAATTATCAGATTTCACCTTGGTTCTCTGGTGCCTAGGAGTGATGGCAGACATGTAATAGCATTCTGCACATATTTATTGAATGAGTTAATAAGGTTAATTTCAAATTACTTAGCTGCATTTTTGTTGGATTTGTTCTAAACTAAGGTGAGCTATTAACAGATGTTTTAAAGTACTTTGAGAGATCCGGCTCTGCTCTCCCCACCAGGTGCGTTCCCGTTGCGGGCAGCCCCCAGGCACCCCTTCCAGCATAAAAGGGCTGGGGCTTTGTGAAGGGGACTAAGTCACACCCATCTTCGGACCGCCCCTCATGATGCCATCTGCCACCCAATGCCCAGCAGCCCCCGCTCTCCCCACCAGGAGGTGCGATCAGCAGTGGGCAGCCCCCCCAAGGTACCCCCTTCCAGCATAAAGGGCTGGGGCTTTGCAAAGGGGACCAAGCCACACCCATCTTCGGACTGCCCTCCTGATGCCATCCGCTCCCACACCCAGCAGCTCCCCTCTCTCCCCAACAGGTGCGTTCCCCGGGGCAGCCCCCCGAGGCACCCCTTCCAGCATAAAGGTCTGGGGCATTGCGAAGGGGACCAAGCCACACCCAGCTTTATTGGATCTTCCACTGAACTACCTCCACCCTGACCCCCTGACTCCAGAACCACCCAGCGACACTCAAAAATTCAAAACTGCGTGGCGCGCTAGCACGTCCCACTCAAGTAATATTTATCTACCTGAGATACTACTGAGCATTTGTCCCTACATTCTTTGCTATACATCCCTAACTTCAAAGTACTTCAGGCACCTACTAACTCTAATTACTAGAAACCCTGAACACACATTTTCAAACTATGATAGTCATTATGGTAAAGCGACACAGAATTCCTTCAAGCTCTACAATTGAAGTCACTAATACAGATGAGTCAAGCAATAACGATGAGCTATATAACCTCTCTGAAAAGGAATTTCGGAATGGACTGTTTAAAGATTCACAAGGAACTCAAAGAAACATTGGAATACAAAGTCAATAAAATACAAGAGGACATGAGAGCAGAATTGAGTAAATTTCAGAACAAAGTACAAGCAGAAATGACAGATATTAAAAATGAGGCAAGTGAACTGAAAAACACAGGGGAAGGTCTACAAAGCAGAGTAACAGCTACTGAAGAAAGAATTAGTGATCTCAAAGACGAGGTTCAGAGATTCTGTAGACAACACCAGAAGATGGAAAAAGACTCACAATAAATGAACAGACTAGCAGAGAAAATCGGGATGAAGCCCAAAAAGGAACAACATACATATCATTGGGGTCCCAGAAGGGCAAGAAGAAAACCTTGATGAAGAAGAAACTGTCAAAGCCATCATCGCTGAGAAGTTCCCTGAACTGAAATAAAAGCATGCTCCCAGGTACAGGAGGCCCGTTTGATACCAGCTAAAAGAAACACAATAAGAATACTTCAAGACACATCCTTATTAAAATGACAAAAAACGATAGAGATAGAATACTGAAAGCAGCAAGATCAAAGAAGGAAATCACGTACAAAGGAGCATCCCCGAGATTTACAGCAGACTTCTCAGATGAATTACCTCCAACTTACCGTAAATATTCCGATTTACCTCCAAATTACCGTAAATATTATACCCACCCCTCTGAGAGAACCCTCAAAATAATGAGAATATAGCGCCCGCATGGCAGAGCCTGGCAAGATGTCCTATGCGTGTTCGATATGCCAAATCCAGTAACAGAAATGTTTATTTTCCTGACCACGAAATAGCCCTTAGTACAGAAGCAGTAAGAAAGGCAAACAAGCAGTGCCTGATAAAATTTCACGGCCATCCTAGGTTGCCACCAAGAAGAAGGACTAAAATGACTGTCTGTACTTTCAATGCACGTACACTGGCATCGGAAGCATATATTGAGGATCTGATGGTGCAAGCACAAAAGATCAAGTATGACATCATTGGTCTGACTGAGGCAGGAGGCGTCAGTTGCATCATGCTGTATTTGACACTGGAGAAGAATTGTTCCTTGGAACATGAGGCGAAAAAGAGGCATCGGTGGCGTTGGTGTCCTTGTCAACACGAACATGGCCGTCAACATTGATTCATTTGAATGCCTAACAAACCGAATAGGATGATTACACTTGAAGAGATGTGGCCCACTGCCAGAATTTCTATCTTCATTGTCTACGCACCAACATACACATACAAAGAAGATGAAATTGAGAAATTCCACATGGAATTGAAGTTTATAAAAATGATCAAACCTTCTACAAGATCATAGTCGGTGATTTTAATGCAAAGATAGGGCCAAGAAGATCTTCTGAAGAACTCCACATCGGGACCGATGGCCCAGGATTGAACGAACAGGGTGAGAGGTTATCTGAGTTCATCATGTCCACCAAGACCATTCATGGGAACTCACAGTTCCAGAAGGCTGAAGCGAAACGTTGGACATGGGAACCTCCTGGCGGAAAGTTCCACAATGAAATTGATCACATAATATTCAAGCGACGGTTTTGTCTGAACGATGTAGCTGTCGTCCCCATATTCAAACAGGATTGGACCTTGGTCTCCCTCGTGCAAAATTCTACTTCCCAGCAACGGGGAGAAAAGGCTGCAAAGTTTAGGAAGAGAACTCCCCAGAACAACCACCAACTGGTAACTCTTTGGCACCATTGCAGAAACATGGGAAGCTAACATGATTGATGACATCGATGAAGAATACAACCAACTGGTTCAGCACCTCCATGATTGTGCGAAGAATGCTGAGAAAGAGAAAGACACAGAAGGACTCTTGTCTTCAGAAACTCTTGAGCTCATTCGCCAACGTAGCAAGGCGCCGAGCCTCAGGAGACCAAATGCTAATGTACAAGCTTGCTAAACGGTGCAGAGAAGTGATAAAAGAAGACCTCAAAGACAGAAGAGCAGAAGTACTGGAAGATGCAGCAGAGCAGGGAAAATTATTTGCACTGCCCACCTGTCCTTCGCCAACTATAAGACCAAGATGACTGCCCTCCGACGCCTGATGGATCTATCACATCTTCCAGAAAAGCAATGGAGAAGATTATCCAGGACTTCTACTAAAATCTCTTTGATAGCCACATCAAACTGCCCACGTACCAAATTCCACAGGATGGATATGTCATTCCCAACATTCTCCCTTCTGAAATCCGACATGCCATCTCATCAGTAAAGAAGGGAACAGCACCAGACCCAGACAAAGTCAGACCTGAACACCGGAAGAATCTGCTGTCGATACTCATCAATTCACTAGCTCGGCTCTTCACACGCTACCTGTCCGAATGCAAGGTGCCCTCCCAATGGAAAACCAGCAGGACAGTTCTACTGTTCAAGAAGGGAGACATTCACGACATCGGCAACTATCGCCCCATCTGCCTGTTGTCTGTCATCTGCAAGCTGTTTACAGGAGTTATCCTGAACAGGATTAGCACAACACTAGATGAAGGACAACCATGCAAGCAAGCAGGCTTACGGAAAGGATTCAGCACAATCAACCATATCCACACAGTAACCAAGCTCATTGAGGTTTGTAGGGAGTACCAGATGCCGCTCTGTCTCACGTTCATTGAATTACAGAGAGCCTTTGATTCTGTGGAGACTGAAGCAGTCATCGAAGCCCTAGCAAACAGGGGTGTTCAAACCCAATACATCAAGATCCTTCGTGAGCTGTATTACTGATTCACCACCAGGATCTCACCATTCTACAAAGAAGTGACCATTAATGTGAAAAGAGGGGTTCGACAGGGTGATACCATTTCACCAAAACTCTTCAGCGCCACCCTCGAGAACATCATGCAACAATTAGAATGGGATGGAATGGGAGTGAAGATAGATGGTCGGCAACTACACCACCTCCGCTTCGCTGATGACATTGTTCTAATAACACCAAACATTAGCCAAGCAGCACAAATGCTGGCTGACTTCAACCGAGAATGTGGAAAGATAGGTCTGCAGCTGAATATAAAGAAAACTATGTTAATGAAGAATGAACTAGTTCCAGAGGCCCCATTCACTCTCAATGGAACAAACATCTCTGAATGCAGCAGTTTGTGTACACAGGTCGAGAAATCAACATGATGAACGACCTAAAACCTGAGCTGCGCAGGAGGAAGAGAGTGGTATGGAATGCCTTCAAAGGCATCGAAGAAATGGCTAAAAAGGACAAAGAACCTCCTGTTCTGGGCACATCTCTTTGATTTCACCATTCTCCCTGCATTAACATATGCCTCAGAGACCTGGGCCCTACAAAAGTGGGATGAGAATGCTATTAGGGTCTCCCAGAGAGGAATCAAAAGAGCTATGCTTGGAATATCACACCTCACTCAAGTGAGAGAAGGAATCCTGAGTTCTGACCTCCATCACTATTCCAGAATCAGGGATGCTGTCTCTTTTGCCAAGGCATCGAAAATCAGATGAGCTGGACATGTAATGCGATTTGGAGACAACCGCTGGACTAGAGGCATTACGGACTGGATCCCACGGGATGTCAAAAGATCACGTGGCCGCCCACCTACAAGATGGTCAGACTTCCTTGTCAAGACGCTTGAAGGAACGGTTTGAGGCTCTTCATATTCCTGAATCAACCAGATGCCATTGGGCTACATTGGCACGTGATAGGGTCCAATGGAAATGTTACTGGCGCCCGCTAGAGCAAATCTATGAATAATGGGATTCAAGTGATCAAGTGATCAAGTGATCTCAGATGAAACATTCCAAGCCCGAAAACAATGGTGGGATATTGTGAAAAGACTCAATGAACTGCAGGATTCACCGAGAATCTTTACCAAGCTAGACTTCCTTTCAGATGTGAAGGAAAGATCCACAACTTCACAGATAAACAACAACTCAGGAAATTCATAGACTCAAAACCAACTTTAAACAAGGATTGAAGGGTCTATTGTAAAATAAGACAACCCAAGACCACAACAAATTTAGACAGGTAGATGGCACAAAATCCAATGACAATAATATCTCTCAATGCCAATGGTCTAAATGCACCAATTAATAGACATAGGGTGGCAAAATGGATTAAACAACTGAATCCAACATTCTTCTGCCTACAAAGAAACACATCTGAGTAATCCAGAGCAAACACAGACTCAAAGTCAAAGGCTGGAAGACTATTCTCCACTCAAACAACTCCTCAAAAATGGTGGGTGTGGCCATACTCATGTCTGACAATATAGACTTCAGGCTGAAAAAGGTTAAAAAAGGGACAATGAAGGCCATTTCTTAATAATTAAGGGGTATGAATACCAGGAAGAAATCACACTACTAAACATAGATGCGCCAAATGTGGGGCCAGCAAAATACTTAAAACTACTATTAATAGAACTCAAGAAGACATTAACAGTAGCACAGTAATAGTCGGAGAATTCAACACTGCCTTATCGACTATGGATAGATCGATGAGACTGAAATTCACCAGGGAAATACAAGACCTGAAAGAAGAAATAGAAAAAAGAGAGCTGGTTGATATATATAGGGCTTTTCATCCCAAAATAGCTGAATACACATTTTTTCCAGTGCACATGGAACATTCTCCAAGATAGACGATATACTGAGCCACAAAAGCATGCCTCAGCAAAATAAAAGATAGAAATTGTGTCAACTATCTTTTCAGATCATGATGCACCGAAAATAGTCGTTATCCATACACAGAAGCAAGGAGTCAAACCAAACACCTGGAAACTGAACAGCTCACTGCTGAACAACAAATGGGTCATAGAAGAAATCAAACAGGAAATCCAAAGATTCCTAGAAACAAATGACAATGAAGATACCAACTATCCAGAACTTGTGGGACACAGCAAAGATGTGTTAAGAAGGAAAGTTCATAGCTCTGCAAGCATTCACCAAGAAGCAAGAAAGGGCCCATATAAATAACCTGACCTCACTGTCTGTCTGTCACTGTCTTCCCGTTCATCATCGATTTGCTAGGTGGGCACCAGTAACATCTTCATATGACCTGTCTCATGCAAGTAGAGCCCAAGGACACCTGCTTGCTCCAGGAACATAAAGAGCCTCAAACCATTCCATCAGGTCATGGGAATTAGGTCTATAATTGTTACTGGTATCTGGCATATCAAATATGACACGGGTAGCTTGCCAGGCTCTGTCGTGCAGGGTAGTATACTGAACCAGAACTCACAGCTGAAAATATTAGAAAAAGACCAACAAAAGAAGCCCAACACAGGCAGAAGGAAGGAATTAATAAAACTTAGGGAGGAAATCAACGAGCTGGAAACCAAAAAAAAAAAAAAACAATCCAAAGGTTAATGAAACCAAGAGCTGGGTCTTTGAAAAATTAAACAAGATTGACAAGTCACTGGTAAGACTTGTAAGGGCAGGGAAAGAGAGAACCAAAATAAACAGAATCAGAAATGAAAATGGTGACATCATAACAGAAAAGACAGAAATCCAAAAGATCATCAAAGATAACTTCGAGAACCTGTATCCCATGAAACATGAGAACCTAGAAGTAATGGATAAATTCCTGAAGTCCTATAACCTCCCATGATTGAAATAAGAAGACCTCCAATACCTGAATAAGCTCGCCATAGAAGAAATTGAAACAGTGATTAAAAGTCTGCCCAAACATAAAAGCAAAGGTCCGGATGGGTTCACTTAGCAAATTCTACCAAACCTTTAAGGAGGACCTACTGCCTATCCTGTTCAAGCTCTTCCAGGAAAAGAAGAAACAGAAACACTCCCAAACAGCTTCTTCTACGAGGCACACATCACCCTGATACCCAAAGCAGGGAGAGACAACACAAAGAAGGAAAATTACAGACCAATCTCCTTGATGAACACAGCTGCTAAGATCTTCAACAAAATACTAGCAAACAGAATCCAAAGACTCATAAAAAGATCATACATCATGACCAAGTAGGATTTACCCCAGGAATGCAAGGATGGTTTCAACATTTGCAAATCAATCAACATAATACATCATATCAATAAGAGAAAAAATAAAAACCATACGATCCTATCAATAGATGCAGAAAAAGCATTTGACAATATCCAGCACCCATTCATGATTAAAACCCTCTAGAAAATGGAAATTGAAGGAAGCTTCCCTCATGATGGTCAAAGCCATCTACCAAAAGCCCACAGCGAGTATCATTCTCAATGGGGAAAAATTGAAGGCCTTCCCCTTAAGATCGGGAACATGACAAGGTTGCCCTCTCTCAGCTCTTTTATTCAATATAGTACTGGAAGTACTCGCCATAGCAATCAGAGAAGAAAAGGACATCAAGGGCATCCAGACAGGCAAGGGAAGAAATCAAGCTATCATTATTTGCAGATGACATGATATTATACCTAGAGAACCCTAAACTCTCTACCAAAGAACTCCTAGAAACAATAGACACTTATAGTAGAGTGGCAGGGTACAAAATCAACACCCAAAAATCGGTGGCTTACCTATACACAAATAACGAAAGAGAAGAAAGGGATATTAAGAAATCAATTCCATTCACAATTGTACCACAGAAAATCAAATACCTAGGAATCAGCTTAACCAAGTGTGTAAAGGACCTATACAAAGAGAACTACAAGACACTGCTTCAAGATGAGAGAGGACACGAGGAAATGGAAACACATTCCCTGCTCATGGATGGGGAATTAACATTGTCAAGATGGTAATACTTCCTAGAGCTTTGTACTGATTCAATGTGGTTCCTATAAGGATACCCATGACATTCTCTAAAGAAATTGACCAAACACTCCTGAAATTTGTATGGAATAATAAACCCCCACAGATATCTAAAAGCAATACTCCGGAAAAGAAGATGGGAGGCATCACCTTTCCCATCCTCAAACTCTACTACAAAGCAGCAGTAATTACAACAGCGTGGTACTGGAAAAAAAACAGACCTGTGGATCTATGGAATAGAGTTGAGTATCCTGACACCCACCCTCAAAGACATGATCAGTTAATCTTTGATAAAGGTGCAGAGTCCAAACGGGAGTAAGGAAAGCCTCTTCAACAAGTGGTGCTGAGAAAACTGGACAGCCTCATTTATAAAAATGAATTTGGACCTGTGTCTAACACCTTGCACAAAAAATCAGATCAAAATGGATTAAAGATCTCAATATCAGACCTGAATCCATAAAAGTACGTTGAAAGAAAATATAGGAAAAACCCTCCACGACATTGAAGCTAAAGACATCTTCAAAGGTGAAACACCATTAACAAAGCAACTAGAAGAATACATAAACATATGGGACTACATGAAACTAAAGAGCTTCTGCACCCTCGAAAGGGACAGTGATCAAGATAGAAAGACAATACACAGAATGGGAAATAATATTCAGCCAATACCCATCTGATAAGGAGTTAATATCCAGGATATGTCAGGCACTGGTACAGCTATATAAGAAAACAGCCAACCCCATAAAAAATGGGGAGAAGCGATGAACACAAACTTTGACAAGGAAGAAATTCGAATGGCCAAAAAGGCATATGAAAAAATGCTCATCATCACTAATCATCAGAGATATGCAAATAAAAACAACAATGAGATATCACCTCACACCACAGAGACTGGTCCATATTCAAAGGGAAAAGCAACAAGTGCTGCCATAGATGTGGGGCCAAGGGGACTCTCATACATTGTTGGTGGGAAAGTCGACTCCGTACAACCTTTCTGGAAAACAATATGGACATTCCTCCAAAGACTAGAAATTGAGCTCCCTTTTGACCCAGCCATAACACTCCTGGGAATATACCCTGGGAAGCCAAAAACACACAGCAGAAGCACCATCCGCACTTTTATTTTCATAGCAGCACTATTCACAATAGCCAGAACCTGGAAACAACCAGTATGCTGAGAAATGATGACTAGATAAAGAAACTGTGGTACATCTACACAATGGAATACTATGCAGCTGTCAGGAAAAATGAAGTTATGAAATTTGCCTATAAATGGATGGACATGGAAAGGATCATGTTGAGTGAATTTAGTCAGAAGGAAACAGAGAAACATAGAATGACTGCATTTATTTGCATGACATAAATATATCAGGTGGTCTTACCAAAAGTGGAAATTACCGCAAATGTGAGGGAGTCAGAGTTTAGGTAAGACAGAGGGGGGAACATGTGTGAATAAATGTAGAAAGGACTGATACCAAGATAGAACTGAACATTAAATACAGGCAAAAAATGCACATGATGGCTTCCAAGTGTATGTAGTGCAACCCACAATGTGTAGGAGAAGGGAGAGAGAGAGAAGAGGAG